>CM035169.1:99803379-100084162 GCA_020205615.1 Panax quinquefolius
TGATGAATATCTTTGGCTGTAGTGCAAAGATTAATATTTGATTCGAGATATATATTGATTGATGTTTACAGGATAAAAGATAGGACGATGAACTTTTAAATTCATACATAGAAGATAGTAGTTTGCATTCTCTACTCAACTCTTCTAATGAATTATTATTTCGTCTGCGAATATTGATTTAAAAACTTGTTGTCTATTGTAGTCTATTAGATTTTTTCCTGTTGAAGACTAATGATAATTTGTTGTATATTATCTTAGTCATAATATTCTTCTTCGGGCTAGTTGAGCTCACCCTTTTCCTTTTGTTCCATTTTTCTTCCCGGTGAGGCGAGAATATAAGCGAGTACGCAGTCTGGGTATGGAATGAAGGTTCTAGAGAGAGTTGTTTAGTAGTCCTCACCATTTTTGTAAAATAATGTATCAATAAATGTGATGAGGATTTATTTGAGTATAGATATTATGCAGAAGATAATATTTGTATTCAAACTCACAGTTTCTTTGTTGTAATAATAAAGTTGTAGTTGTTTACGTACCACGTATTGACAACTCAGAATGGGTGATGTATACCTATTTTGGAGGCATCACGGTTGGTATCGAGCTTAGGGATATGATCTCTAAGCGGAGATCGAGGAATAGAACTAGGGGAGAGGCGAGTAAATCCTTCGCTAGTGTGTCCTACCTAAGCTTATTTGTTAGTTGGTCAAGATATAAGGATATTATGTGATTTATTGATTTCCTTAATTAACCCTTATTTTATGACATGATTTGAGAATGTCGATTGAGAATATTAACAATGGAAATGAGATAGTGGAGGCGCTGTACTCACCAACGAGGAGAATGTGCAACAGTGGCAATGTTCCTCCTGTGAACAACACCACTTTGCGAGATGATGAACGAGGGATGTTTAGAAGTTTTTGCGAGTTCATGCAAAATCGGAAGAGGAGACTCGTGTTCAAAATATAGGAGGAAATGATAACAATTCACGGGTTGTCACACCAAGCGATTCAAAGAGTTGGGACCACCGAATTTAAGGGAAAGCGAGATCCGATCATGGCGGAAACATGGGTCAAGCAAATTACCAAGATATTCGATGTCTTGGGATGCACGGAGGAACGAAGGTTCCATTCGCCACCTTTATGTTCCGTGGCGAGGCGGATCTCTCGGTGGGAAGATGCGTGAAGCGTACCCATCCAAACCCACACTCAAAGCATGTCTTGGGAGGCGTTTGAAACTATTTAATGACAAATACATTCCTAAAAGTGTTCGTCTATATGAAGGAAGTGGAGTTTATTAGATGGGAGCGAGAACAACATGACGGTGTCTCGATGCGAGCAAAGTTTGCAGAGTTATCGTGTTTGCACCTCATTTGGTGGAGAATGAGGAACGATGACGCGGATGTTTCGAGAGGTTTGAAACCCGAGAATACGACAATATCTCATTTCTCATAAATTTTCTCTCTATTCAGGATGTTGTTAATGAGGCTCAATTGTTAGAGTGAGATATAACGAGTATGTTCAACCGAGGGACCATAACGAGGATCGTACTGCAGAGATAGCGGTCAATGTAATAATGATAACTAGCGGAGAAAAAAGCAGATGGACAAAAATGGTAACCACTCTTGTGGTAATCATGGCCATGAAAATAGAAGAAGCGAGTTAGGAGGAGATTTAACAACGACCATGTGAAGGCAGCGATCCGGAGAAGAATCGGTTCTAAGGGAGGAGAAGCGACCACCATCGTATATGCTACAAATGCGGAAAAGAGGGACATATCACCAAAGCGCCCAACAGATTCAAGGTATGCTATAATTGTGGAAAGGAAGGACATATCGCTCAAGATTGTATGGTAGCGAAACCTAGTTAGTGGGGACGGTGACTCAAAAGATCATCCCCGTAAAAGTCAAAGTCAACGATTCCGGGAAGAGCGTTTGTTGTGACTTGTTAAAATGCGAGGAACCCAAACGAGGTGATCACGGGTAAGCTATTTATAAATTCTTGCGAAGTTTATACCTTACTTGATACTGGTGCTACCCATTCATTTATCTCTCCGCATGTGCTCAACGTTTAAACTTGACTCGGAGAAATTAGACTTTGACCTATCTGTGGAAACTCCGTTAGGAGAAACTTTTATCACATCCACTGTTTATAAATCTTGTTTGATTCAAGTTGGCACCATCACCTTACCTGTTGACCTTATCTCTTTAAAGATACTTGCTTTTGATGTGATTTTAGGGATTGATTGGTTAACTACTCATCATGCCAAAATTGATTATTTTCG
This sequence comes from Panax quinquefolius, assembly GCA_020205615.1. NCBI lineage: Eukaryota > Viridiplantae > Streptophyta > Magnoliopsida > Apiales > Araliaceae > Panax > Panax quinquefolius. The sequence continues at coordinate 99,805,657 of CM035169.1, forward strand.
AAAGGTTGTTAGTTTTCATATTCCTAACTTGACGTTGTATTTAATTCAAGCAACTAAACCATTAAAATCAATCACCGTCATATCTAATCATAAAGTTATTCGTTTATTGAAAAGCGGATGTCAAGCTTTCTTAGCCCGTGTTATGGATTTGAATAAAGACACGTCAAATTTGAATAATATTCTGTTGTTATTGACTTTCCCGTCGTATTTCTGAAGAACTTCCCTACTACCCTAGAGCGTGAAGTTGAATTCTTTATTGATCTTGAACCCGTATAAAGCCCATTTCTAAAACCCCATATCGAATGGCTCTATTGAACTTCAGAGTTAAAGGTCCAACTACTGAGGAATTGTTGGACATCGGTTTCATTCATCCTAGTACATCTCCTTGGGGTTTCTGTTTTATTCGTAAAGAAGAAAAAGACGGAGTATGCGACTTTGTATTGACTATCGGGAATTGAACCATGTCACCATCAAGAATAGGTATCCTCTACCTCGTATTGATGACTTGTTTGACCGATTGCAAGGGCACAATTCTTTTCAAAAATCGATCTTCGTTTCGGATATCATCAATTTGAAGATTGGGCCGAGGATATTCCAAAGCGCCTTCGAACTCGGTATGGGCATTATGAATTCTTAGTCATGTCTTTTGGACTAACTAATGCTCCTGCGGCTTTCATGGATATGATGAACCAAAGTATTCAAGGAATATTTGGATCGGATTCGTTGTTGTTTTTATTGATGACATCCTCATATATTCCAAAAGTCGTGAAGATCATGAGCACCATTTGAAGTTGGTACTCCAAAGGCTTCGTGAAAACAAACTATATGCCAAATTGAAGAAATGCGAGTTCGGCGAGGAAGTAGCATTCCTTGGCCATGTGGTGTCAAAACATGGAGTATCCAGTGGACCTGAACGAAGATTGAAGCAATACAAAGTTGGGAGAACAACGAGAAGTGATCAAGAAATGCACGTAGCTTTTTGGGCTTATTTGGTTATTATCGGAGATTCGTGGAAGGGTTTTCTCGAATCGCTACTCCATTAACTCAAACTAACTCGAAAGGATACAAAATTCGTTTTGGAGCGAAGAATGCGAGAAGAGTTTCCAAGAGTTTAAGAGGAGACTTATTTGACTGTTTCTAACAACAATACCATCCGGTTCGGATGGATTTGTTATCTCACAATGATGCTTGAGTGCAAAGGGTTAGTATGTGTTCTCATGCAACGTGGGAAAGTCATAGCCTATGCCTCGCGACAACTTAAAGAGTATGAGAGGAATTATCCTACTCATGATCTAGAGTTAGCGGCCCGATCGTTTAGCGCTTAAAGATATGGAGGCACTATCTATATGGGGAGAAAGTGGAGATATATTGCACCATAAAAGCCTTAAATATTTCTTCACTCAAAAAAGAACTCAACATGCGGCAGGACGTTGGCTTGAGCTATTAAAAGACTACGACCACACTATTCAATACCATCCGGTAAAGCGAACGTGGTAGCCGCGTTGAGTAAAAAGATCATATCGGAATGAGTACGATGATGTCAAGTATACGATAGAGCCAACTTTAATAGAAAAAGTTAAGGTTGCTCAAGCCACCGAGGCAGGAAATGATGCGTATGAAGAAGAAAGTACAAGAAGGAGCTATTCCTAAGGCGAGAATTGATGAAGAAGGAATACTTTGAGTCCACTCTAGACTTTGTGTCCCTAATGACTCTGATTTGAAGTACAAGATTATGATGAAGGCACACAATACACCATTTGCAATCCATCCTGGAAGTACTAAAATGTATCGTGATCTTCGACATACATTTTGGTGGAACAATATAAAGAGAGAGATTGCAAAGTTTATCTCAATGTGTTTAACTTGTCAATGTGTAAAGGCGGAGCATCTAGTACCTAAGGGTCCGTTGCAACCACTTGAGATTCTGAAATGGAAGAGGGAACATATTACCGTGGATTTTGTTACGGGTCTTCCTACGGTTTCTCAAGGCATCAATGCTATTTGGGTTATTGTTGATAGATTAACCAAGTCTGCTCATTTCTTGCCGATACGGGAGACTTATTCCCTTGAACGTCTTGCTAGTATGTACGTGAATGAGATTGTGAGGTTGCATGGCATGCATGTATCCATAGTTTCGGATCGTGACCCAAGATTCACTTCAAGATTTTGGGTTAGCTTGCAAAAAGCTATGGGCACAGATTTACGATTGATTGCATACCATCCTCAAAGCAGACGGACAATCAGAGAGGACTATTCAAACTCTTGAAGATCTATTAAGACTCTATGTCCTAGACTTCAAGGCGGTTGGGATAAGTATTTACCATTGGTGGAATTCTCCTACAACAACAGGTTATCGAGCAAGTATAGGTGTGGCTCCATTGAAGCATTATAAGGACGAAAATGTCGTTCTCCAATATGTTGGGATGAGGTGGGTGAAGCAACATTGTTGGGACCCGAAAGTTAAGTACGATGATCACCGAAAAGATCCAAATGATTCGATAACGTATACAAAGCGGCACAAGATCGACAAAAGATTTATACGGATCTTCATCGAAAGGACGTGGAATTTAGTGTAGGGGATCATGTATTGTTGCGAGTTGCTCCATGGAAGGGAGTTACAAGATTTGGGAAGAGAGGAAAGCTCAATCCACGATTTCTTGGTCCATTTCAAATTCTTGACCGAGTAGAAAATGTAGCCTATAGACTCGCGTTACCTCCGAGTATGTCTCGTGTTCATAATGTGTTTCACATATCTGTACTTCGTAAATATGTGAAAGACCCGAATCACGTTATAGAGTTAGAACCGGACGAGATAGCCAAAGACTTAACGTATGAGGAGGTACCTGTCAAGATTTTGGATAGAAAGGAGCATGTCCTACGCGCAAAGGTCATACCACAAGTTAAAGTTCTATGGAGGAATCATGCTATAGAGGAAATGACCTGGGAATTGGAAACGAAAATGAAAGCGAGGTATCCTCACCTTTTGAAACACACGTGTGCGTCACGTCAATTTTGAGGACGAAATTTCATAAGGAGGGAGGTTGTAAGACCCCAACTTATTATTAATGAAATTTAATTTTTCTATTTTGAAATAGTAAGGGTTGATTTGATTAATGTGGATAGTTATGGGTAAAATACGCAAATATTTCAAAATAAGCAAGTGGTTATAAAATATTCATTGTTGTCGGGGAATATTAGTTGGGTCGTGGAATATTCTTTAACGTCGGGGAATATTAAATGCAATAGCCTTGATCTTTTGTGGGCCCCATAACTGGAAAGCGATTGGATGAAGAAAACAACAAATATAAGTTGTTAAAAATAATAACAGTAGTTATTACAATTAATAATGTTAAAATACTCGGTGGTTAAAACACAAGAAGATTTTGCAGTATTGCACCAATTATTGATTCTTACGTAAGAAGGCACTACTCAATAATGGTTACGATAATTCTTTATTCGGTATTTTATTGATTTAATAATTGTTGCGTTGATATTTTATATTCTTCGATGTTTGATAATTGTCATTACACAAAGATTTTTTATTATCGAAGCAATAATTCATATTATCCGAATAATATTATTAGATAACATTATTGGCAATGTCTAGAAAGTTCATCTAAGGAGAGGTTTGGTCACCTAATTGCGCGCCGAGAAGGAGAAATTCTTATTGGAAAGCCCCTCTTTCTGAGGGCGCTGGTTGTCAATATTGTGATTACGTAATATTATTTGTGAATAATTAATTATTGATTCATATGATGAGAAAAATATTGATTTTATGTGGATATAGATGGAGAAAATTTTAATGTGACAATTGTTGAAAATTAAAATTTTATCTTTTTACGATAAAATAATTCATTTAAATATATTATTATATTTTAATAATATAATAATGGTGATATTTTTACAACGAATGTGGGATATATGAGTATACGAGGAGGAAGAGTATTTTTGTTGTAATAAATGTTTAAAACATGTTAAACATGTCGGTGGACCCCATTTATCGATGAAATTTGATTATAGCTTTGTAAAATCGCTTGATTTGTGAATTTCGATCGGTTTACATTTTGAATTTGGAAACACTTTCTTCGCAAAGTTGTAGAGAATTGAATTTCCTATAAACGATGTGAGATTCAAATTTTTCGATAAAAGGGCTATTTATTGTGAATTATTGAAGTTCAAGTCTCAAAATAATTGATTTTTGGAAGTTTAAAATAATTTAAATTAGAAAAACGTTTTTGATATGTTTGGTGGGCTTGGTTGGTTGTTGAAATGAGCTGATTTCAGTTTATAAGAGTGTGCGTAGGGAAAAATTTATATATATTAATATTTTATTAAATTTTACGCTTTGGTGTTCTAAGCATTTTACTATAAATAGGTGCTTAGGCTAGAATTGAAAATCACACGTAAGCTGAAGTTTTCTCTCTCTATATTATCGCGTATTCTTGTGAGTATTTTGAGTATATTTTGAGTATTGTTAGGCGGTGCAAGTTCCTTCAAAGACTATACCCATTATTCCAAATTTAGAAGTACTAATCTTTCGAGGTAAGGGATATTATTTTTTTCAGTAATGATATTATTTCTTCAATATCATTATGTTGAAATATTGATCTGAAGTTTTTATCAAATTTGGAACTTTTGGTGTCTGAGTTACTATTCACGATACTCAAGACTATTCACGATATGACTTTATTCACTTAATACGGCACTATTCATCGAAAAATGAAAAATTTTCTTTTCGTCCAAAATATATATTCTGGATACTAGCTTTGATTGTATCCATGTTTTGATCATTCTTGAATTTTACTCCACTTTGATTACTTATGAAGTATTTTTAAACATGGATTGTTTAAAATACGAATCCTTAATATTTGTTCTTTTGTTTCACTGGATTTGTTTCCTTTAAAATATTTTTCATCATCCTCAGTCCTAAATGATGGTATTACTGAATATCTTTGGCCTGAAGTGCAAAGATGAATGATTTCTTGATGAATATCTTTGGCCCGTAGTGCAAAGATGAATAGGTGTTGAGATGAACATGACCGACTGATTAATATCTTTGGCCCGTAGTGCAAAGATGAACAGGTGTTTAGATGAACATGACCAACTGATGAATATCTTTGGCCTGTAGTGCAAATATGAATATTTGATTCCAGATATATATTGATTGATGTTACAGGGATAAAAGATAGACGATGAACTTTTAAATTCATACATAGAAGATAGTAGTTTGCATTCTCTACTTAACTCTTCTAATGAATTATTATTTCCGCTGCGAATATTGATTTAAAAACTTGTTGTCTATTGTAGTCTATTAGATTTTTCCCTGTTGAAGACTAATGATAATTTGTTGTACATTATCTTAGTCATAATATTTTTTACTGGGCTAGTTGAGCTCACCCTTTTCCTTTTTGTTCCATTTTTCTTCTCGGGGAGGCGAGAATATACGAAGTACGCAGTGTGGGTATGGAATGAAGGTTCTAGAGAGAGTTGTTTAGTAGTCCTCACCATTTTTTTAAAATAATGTATCAATAAATGTGATGAGGATTTATTTGAGTATAGATATTGTCTAGAAGATAATATTTGTATTCAAACTCACAATTTTACTGTTGTAATAATAAAGTTATAGTTGTTTCTGTACCATGTATTGACAACTCAGAATGGGTGATGTATACCTATTTTGGGGGCGTCACACTTGACCTTCTTCGATTGCTACTTTTCCGTCTTCCCCATCTTTGATTTTTATTTCTGGCTCCACTTTTGTCTCTTCGAAATATACTTCTTCCTCTTCATCCAGCTCCATCTCAGGGTACTCGTCATGATCGCTTGCTAGATTTACCGCAGGTTCGTCTCTTAAAACTTCCTCAACTGACTCACTCTGAGTTGGCACCTCGGCTAATGGCATTGGTGCAACAGTCGCGGGCATCTCCATACTTATCTTATCTTCTCCCGACATCCTACAATCAGTTTAAACAACTTGATTAGTACTTCACCAATACAAACTTCTCACACTAAGTGTTCTCATATGTCACTATCAATACATTTTATCAATCTCTCACTTAGTACTCTAAATGAGTATTCTCTATCACGCTTATGGTTATAATCCTAGGGTTTCCCCCCACCCCATTTAAGGTTTATAACCTACAACTTTGATACCAACCAGTGACGCCCCCGAATCCGAGTTACCTGACCCTCGAGTTTGGTGCACACGATTCATAATATAATAACATCTAACTACTCATTCATTGATGAATATAAACTTACATAACGTTAATTAATACGTTAACAACATTATCCTAGGTCATCTAACCTTAACATTATAAATTTACCCTTTAGATATACAAAAAGGGTTTACAAAACAACATAGTAAATATGCTTAACATAAAACTACTCCACCACTATGCCTTTGCCTTTGTTCTGCTTAGCCCCGTTAGCCTCATCGTTCCTAGTTGAAATATTTTATTTAGCAAGGGTGAGCAACAAATTTGCCCCGCAAGTTAAGATATACAATAAATGATATATATATATATATATCATGAATTGAAGAGTATGGCTTGTATAGAACTTCAGCAACAATCAAACGATTTCGAGATAACGAAATAATAATTCAATCTCAATAATAAAACTTTTTACTATTTCATACTGAATAACATATCCGATATGAATAAGTATATTTCTTTCAAAGATTCAATAATATTCAATTGAATAAAAGGAATTAACAATATTGCAACGATCTTCAATAAAGTGGGATATACCCAGATTTCATGCTGAGTGATCACAGAGGATCATGAACTAATAGAGGAATCATTTAGTTATTAAAACTAAATTACCACAGGAATATAAATTAGTTATAAAAACTAAACTATACTCTTCTGCAAGTACCTGGAGTGGCCAACTCCTTTGTACCCTATAGTATGCATAATACTCAATAATAGCGCATAGGTCGATTTACGACATTAAAATTTGTTCATCTCAGTCTTACTCCACGAGTCCATACCACAACAATATGGTTTGGATTACTTTCAAAGAAACACTATGATTTCAATAATTATTAACAATATTAATCTAGCCGAAATCAATGGCATAGATCTTCCAATAGCAATTCAGTTTATAATGAATAGAACATTATTCAATTTCACTACGTACGAATTACAACAATCATTATAGATGTGAATAACTATCAATAATAATTCATTACCATGCTTGAAAAATAGTAACTCAAGTTGAGTTAGGAAACTTGCATTTCGCGTTGATTACTACTACACAATATAATTAACTGCGTTCGTAAGACCTATGATCAATAATGTCAGTCTCACAATTAGTACAATATTTCATAACACACAACACTGTAATTCACATTAAATCTTTTCCCAGACACATTACCACATAGTCACATCAGTGTTTATAACCTATATAAACACTTATCAAGTCTAACTAGTTTGGTCTGGTTGGACTTCGGTCCATTCTCGGTGTTCTGGTCACCCTATCCGACAATTAACACATTTATTGTCAATTAAATTCGGTTTCTAAGCTTCAATATTAATTTAGATAAGTCATATATCATTTATAATATTTTTCGGAAGCTTTTAATAATTTATAAACAATTATTATAATTTATAATAATTTTTTAAACACTTAAATAATTTTTAAATGATTTAATTATCAAATAATCTTATTATCATTAATATTTAATAATATAAAAATATTAATAGCATACTTGTCAAAATATTAAAGTTATTATTAATAACTTAAAATATTTTTAAATCATTAATATTCTACTTAAATGATTTTTAAAATAATTAAAATCATTTTTAAATCATCACCATTAATATCTAAATATTAATGAAATTATTAACCAAATATTAAAAGTCATTTAATTATAACTTAAAATATTTTTAAATCATTTTTCTTATTTTTAAATGATTTTAAATCAATAAAATCATTTTTAATTTATTTATTTAATATAATAATTAAATAAATCTAATATCATTAATATTAATTTATTAATGAGAATTCTCCAAAAATATTGAAATATATATTTTATAATTCAAAATATTTTCTAACACTTTATTCTTATTTAAAATAATTTTTAAATCAATAAAATCATTTTTATCTTATTTATTTAATTTAAAAATTAAAAAATCTAATATCATTAATATTAATTTATTAATGAAAATTCTCCAAAAATATTAAAAGTTACATTTTATAACTTAAAATACATTATTCTTATTTAAAATAATTTTTCATAATATTCAATCATTTTTCTCTAATTTATTTCATACTCTAATTAAATAAATTAATTATCATTAATATCCAAATAATTATAAATATTAATGAAAAATGTCCCAAATAATTAAAAGTTATTTTTCAGAATTTAAAATGATTTTTAAAACCATTTTTAGTAATTTTTATAATTTATTTCTATTTTTAAATAATTTCTGGAATATTCAGAAAATAAAAATATTAAAACCGTCGCTATAGGCCTTTAGCGAAACAAAGCGTCGTTGTTGGTGTTCTTGAGCTCAAGAACACTGACAGCTTCGTGTTCAAGGTCCTTGGTTTGACCATCTTTAAATCTCAGTGTAATAATGTTCTAGGATAACTTATAATGTTAGCGTGCAGTGTTTATGTAACACTACAACATCCAACCACTATCTTAGTCAAACAACAAATCAACCGGAGATCTAAGCTCCCAAAGTTTACTTCAAAGCGATTACGGGTTTTACGGGGAACCCGAAACCAAAAGCGATTCATGGTCTTTACTTTCAATTCTACTTAATCAAGTGCTACAGTAATTAGTTAAGTGTTCTCATGATCCAATCATGTAGTACATATGTCAAGGAAGAACTACATATCATTATTTTAGTTCAACTACAACAGAATACTGAGTTATGGTTGGGCCGAACCACATCGGAGGGCTTGTTTCTAACGATTTACGGAATTCCGAAAAAAGACTTCGTGTTGGGTGGCCTAGTTTCGATCGTATCCGTTTGTTCGATCTGTTGATTATTAAAACGATCTAAAGCCAGTTATCTAGAATCCATATAACAGGCTAAAACATACATATAACAACAAATTCAAAACACTTATAACATGACAGTTACGGTCCTTGCAAATGGTTGTCAGACATTGTTCAAGGCGTTCTGGGTTACCCAGAATTCACCCGATCATGGTCGGTCAACCGACTTTGACCGTTAATAACTTACGATATAAACATCCAATGACCCTGATTCCACTTGACGATCACAGAAGACATGACAGGCTACAAGTATAAAGCTTAAAACAACTCAAAACATAAACACATAAAGATCTACGGCCACTCACATTTGCTTGTCAGAGCATTTTTTAGACTCGAGAACAGTTTTTTCAAAACTCATTTTTAAAGCATTTTGATGTTATGGATCTATGTTAGATCAACATAGATCGTCATAAAACATACTCTAGCACAAATCTAAACACTTAAACACAAAAGTTTTATAAGCATACAAGATAAAAAAATTTAATTTAGGGTTATACCTTTTATTTTCCAATTCTTGATCTATGCTCTCCAATCTGTTTTTGGTTGATCTAGGGCTGTATTTAGAACTGATATACTTAGCAATTTCGGAGCTTCTAGTGAGAGAGGGAGTTGGTGAGAGCAAAAGACTAGATGGCTAACGTTTATGGACTTTCTCTCTCTAAATCTCTTATATATTGTGCTAAGTTGCTTGATCTGAGGTTGCTGCCCATTATAGACTGATTTGCTGGATGTTTTTAAGTCACCAAGTCAAATGGTTAGGTCACCCACTAAAGGTCTTGGACAATTTACAAGTTAACTAAATAAATAATGAAAAAGGGCATTTTGGTCATTCTCCATATATTTTTAAGGGCAATCTTGATAATGTCCAAACCCTTAGGGTTTAACCCTAAGGTCCTAACCCTTAGGTTTTACATAATTAGTTTCTACAATTTCCAAATTAAGGTTTTTATTAGAAAAATAAAATTTCCAAATTACAGTTAGGGTTTGTGAAATAGAAATTAAGATAACTAAAATATAATTAGAGTTTTCTAATCATATTAAAGTTTAATAAACACATTAGGCTTGCCAATTAGGATTAGGGTTTCCTAATTTAGGGTTTAGGATTCCAGAATATGAAATTACGGTTTCCCGACGTACAATTAGGGTTTTCAATTGTACAATTGATTTTCTAAATCTGAGATTAGGGTTTTTAATCCCTTATTAGGGTTTATTAATTACAAACCTTTTCCGATCAATCATTGATCAAAATCTCTATACAATACAAACACGTACTTATCAAAATAATTATTTTAATTCTATTTTCTATCGAATCCCTTTCAGAAATTAAGGTTAGGGTTTCTAATCTTGTTAAGCATAACTCTACTCTAATTTTATTAGTCAATACACAAATTGACCTTCTCGATACACGTATCAAAGATACTTGTCACAAAAATGGTAATTAATATTAATATTAATTAAAAAAAATTATTCGTAAAATTTTGATTATTCGAAATCTCGGGTTATCACAAGGATGACGTAAAGACTAAATATAACCTTGATAAAGAAGGTTTACTTCGTTTTGAAGGAAAAATTTGGGTTCCAAATAATTTCGAGTTGAAAGAAGAGATTTTGTGTGAGGCCCATAGTTCGAGGTACTCGATACATCCTGGTAGTTCTAAGATGTATCAAGACCTTCGTCAGAACTTTTGGTGGCCGAACTTGAAGAGGGAGATTACAGAATACGTTAGTAAGTGCTTAATTTGTCAGAAAGTTAAGGCTGAACATCAAAGACCGAGTGGATTGATACAACCACTGGAGATTCTGGAGTGGAAATGGGAGCATATCACCATGGACTTTGTGGTGGGACTTCCAACGACGAGAAAAGGATACGATGCTATTTGGGTAATAGTGGATCGGTTAACTAAATCGGCTTATTTTCTACCAATAGGAGTTAGGTATAACCTAGATCAGTTAGCTAAGCTTTATGTTAAGGAAATCATTTCTAGACATGGAGTACCTATTTTGATTGTGTCTGATCGTGATCCACGATTCACGTCGAACTTTTGGAAGAGTTTGCAAGAGCAAATGGGAACACAGTTGAGGTTGAGTACGGCGTATCATCCACAGACGGATGGACAAAGTGAAGGAACGATTCAAACGCTAGAAGATATGTTAAGATCTTGTGTTATGGATTTCAAAGGGAGTTGGGACGAGCATCTACCTTTGGTAGAATTCACTTACAATAATAGTTTTCACGCTAGTATAGGCATGCCACCTTACGAAGCGTTGTATGGAAGGAAGTGTAGAACACCACTTTGCTGGGATGAAGTAGGTGAACGTCGAATCTTAGGACCTGAAATGGTACAACAAACGGCAGACATGGTAAAACTGATAAGAGCTCGATTAGTAGCGGCTCAAGATAGACAATGGAAGTATGCAGATCCTCATCGAGAGAAGAGAGAGTTTGAAGTAGGTTCATATGTTTTTCTAAAATTATCGTCTTGGAAAGGGAAGATACATTTTGGAAAGAAAGGGAAGTTAAGTCCAAGGTTTGTAGGACCTTTTGAGATTTTAAGAAGGATAGGGGAGGTAGCTTATGAAGTAGCCTTACCTCCAGAAATGGAAAGAATACACAATGTGTTTCACGTGTCTGTGTTGTGTCCTTATAAACCGGACTACAAGCACGTAATAGAATATGAATCTATTCAAGTAGAAAAAGACTTAATGTATGAAGAACTTCCGATTCAAATTATTGATAGGAAGGAACAAGTTTTGAGAAATAAAGTAATACATTCAATAAAGGTAATTTGGAGTAACCACAATGCTAAAGAAGCAACGTGGGAGCTCGAAAGTAAAATGAAGGAAAAGTTTCCTCATTTGTTTATGTAAGAATAGTGAGATTCTGGGGACAGAATCCTTATAAGGAGGGAAGAATATAACGCCCGAGAATTTTGAATTTTCAATGAATTAAATTTTTATTTGTTTGTGTGGATTAAATGAATTTAATTGAGTTAGTATGTGAGTAAGATGTTCGAAGGTTGTTCTATGACCTAGAATGTGCGGATGTGGTTAGTGTTCTTGCTTTGTGCTAGAATTAATTGTTGTGAATTATCAAGACGAGAATGAAGGTTTTTCGAGAATGTTTGTGTAAAAACACTATTCATCCAATTTCGTTCAGAGCTAGGGTTTGAGATTCTGAGAAACGCGTAATGATAGAATACGAAGATAGTATGGAATATTCAATAATAATTCCGTTATGGCAAATGAAGTTTTCACCTACGGACTTAAAACCTAAGGGTTGAGTATATTGATTTTCGAGAAGGAAATGAAACGCGTAGAAAGAATTGCGTTATGGTTAAGGCATGTGTTATACAAGTATGAGACTATTTAGTATCTATGTATAATATGTTGAGTTAATACGGAGTACAATACGATTATCGTACTAGTCTTATACGGAAAGAATACGTGAACTATACGTAGGGAATACTATTTATATTCTAGAGTTAAGTTAAGACTTAATGTTAATTCATTTGGTTGGATTATGTTTAGCCCAATCAATTGAATGAGCAAGCCCAAGGGATTAAGTGTTAAGCCAAGTTAAAGCCTAACGTTAAATTAATGTCAAGCCCAATCCAAAAAAATAAACCGCGGGTCGAACCGGTGGGTCATGGGATGGGTAAAACCCATGGGGCAACCCATGGGATGAACCAAGGGAGAGTGGGCCGGCCACTTGATGGCCAAGTAAAGTGCCAAACTTGATGACCAAGTACTTTGCTTGGTGATCAAGAAGTGAATAGTAAGGAGGTGGGGAGTTGGACAATATTGCCCCTTATTTGGTTTTCTATATATACAAAGCTAGAGTTGGATTTTTGTTGTTTTACAAAGCTTGTCCAAAGATATATATAGAGAGAAAGAGCTAGAATCATATAATCCTTCTACTTCTAAGCAAACCAATAGGCGTTTATGAAGAACGATAATTGCTTCAAAGGTAAATTCTCATAAACCGTCATCTTCATCTTTTTTGATTTCTTTCTCGTAGAAGAATCGTAGATTGGTGGAGCATGTTTATTGAGGAAATATAAGGATGCCTATTAATGGTCAAATCATTGGTAGGTCATGACCAAATAGAAATTGTAAGTGTTTACATGAGTTAAAAACCATAAACGTCTTGAACGTTAGCTTAGTTATTAATGAACGTTTTGAGAACCGTTATAGCAAAGGAATGTGCTTATTGTTTGGTTAGGATGACTATGATGAATCAATGGATTTTTCCATTTTATTTGGCTTATAGAACACGAGTAACGAAGTTATGGCGAATTTTGTGAAAATAGACGTTAAACGTCGAAAACGTAAAAAGCCCGGATTAAAGGTCAAAAGTTGTCGTGTGACTTGAAAACGTTGGTTTCCAATGTCAACACGTGAGATAAGGTAATTAAGAGTCGTTGGCAAAAGAATCGTCGTATTCCGACTTATAACGAAGAAAACGAGTATTGAACGGACGAAAACGTTAAACGAACGCTTAAAAATAAACTTAAAGGTGAATTCCAAGTTAACGAATTCGGAAATATGAAATTCTTATATGAACACGTAAAGGATGTGATTTCTGACTTGTAGGCTTTCGAATGGGTCAATTCGGATGTAAAACGAACAAATTAGGAAGTTGGGAGTTTCGTTTGGAAATCAAACTATTTTGGCCAACTGGTGCATGAGACTTCGTAAATGGCAATACCAAAACCAAGACAAAGTGGTGGCGCCAAGATGTTGGACTTCGTACCGAGTATACCGCTAACTCGCACCATGCAATACTACTAAAATACAAAGTATGCCATGTCGCAGTATAGCGGCGAGAGAAAAATGTTGACCAAGTTAGTTTTTCTTCCATTTTGAATGTTGACCTAAAGTAAGACATTAAAGGTACTTAATGTACATGATAAGACTTACCTTAAATCACTTATAAGGTGTTAATGTAAGAAGATCTAGTAAGGTTTAACAGAAATTAAATGAAGAACACAAAGATGTAATAAGTGGACCGTGAATGACGTTCAACGTTGGTAGTTAACCAATAATGATCGAATGTCGGTTAAGGACGTAAGAACGTTAATAAAACGTAACGAAGTATAGAAAGTCGAATCGACTTTAGTAACGAAGTTAATTCAAATAAGACATAGAAGATAAAGAAGTTGGTTAAAACCATAAAGTTAGTTTGTTTGATAACTAATTGCAGTGTGCTATGTGAATGTATCATGTAGATCCTGTAAAGACTGAGAATAGTTAAATTGTTTATTCGAAGATGCTTGAAGGCAAGTCTTTCTTAAACGCTTGTCTAATCTTTGAGTTCGCCAAGTTTTTTACGTGATGCATGTTATACAATGCATGAATGATTTTAAAGAAAGAGTCGATGCCTGTTTTTACTCGGCTAGACCAATACTGAATAGTTGATTGACTTGTTTACAAGTCTTTCGATATAGAACTGGTAACGCTATCCTATGCCAAGTATTTGGTACTGATGTAAAGGTAAGTTTGTCTATGTACAAACAAAAGTATTTTTCATCGATTATTTGATGGGCACGTGAGGTTGCCAAATGTTGAATGTAAATACGTTTAACGTAAGAGTGTTGATCAACATAGAGTACAATAGGCTGATCACCTAGAAGTGCTCGTAAGTAAAGACGGGTGGCTGGCCTTAGTGCCGGATATCCTTTTCAAGTATGAAAACGAAAAGAGTATGTTCATGGTCTATTGACCGGTTCATCATTCCTAAGCTATTATATATACTTTGGAATTTATGTTATGACATGAGAAGTACTAGTCAAATGTTTCGTAGTGCTTCATAAATAATTGTTCAAATCTGGAATTAAAACATGTAATTTTTCTTGTGATATTCATATGATTCTTTGTTAAGACTTGCTGAGCTAGTTATGCTCATTCTTGCTTGAACCATATGTTTACAGCTAAAGCCGAGTGAACTGAGAGTTCTAAGAGAGATAAGGGCAAGGCTAAGATGGACAATTAATCATCCTGTAATAGACTAGTGTATTTGTATGTAATATACTCATGAAGAACAACGAATGTATTAGGTTAATGAACCTAGGAAAGGATTTATTTCAAATGTAATATAAAGATAGTAATTACACTCATTTTGTTGGTATCTCAATAGAATGATTATATGGATTGTAGTATCGTGGAGCACCATCTGTCGGGTTGGAAGATACTCGGATTTGGGGGCGTCACAATAATAACTGATAGAATATAATAGATAACAAGTTTTAGATAAACAACTGCAGCGAAAATAAGCAATCCATTAGAAGAGTCAAGTAGAGCATAAAATCTACTATCTTCTATGATTTAAAAAAGTTTTTCATCAAATTTATATTTGAGACTCAAACAATAAATAAAACATCATCATCCACCTGACTACTACCAAGGATATGAATTAGTATCACGACCACAAATTATCCATGCACTACGGGCCAATGATATTCGTGTATTCATCAATAGTAATGATTATACCGAATAATCCCTGGTCATTATCATACCAACAACTGTCCATCAATGAACTACAGGCCAATGAGGACTATTACCACATCATTCGTTACATTACGATCATGATTATACCGAATAATCCCTGGTTATAATCATACCAAGTCCATCTATGCACGTAAGCCAAAGATGACTTTCATCACAATATAAACATGAGGATGATGATAATGACATAATAATTCAATAAAACAAATTCAAGGATAAATTTTAAAGATTTATATTTTAATTTATCCAGAAATCAATAACGTCCAAATTGTCAACATGATACTTCTTTGTGGGGTAAAATTCAAGAATAATATTCATGTACCAAAAATAATTTGGACAGAAAAGAAATATATTTTTGGGTGAATAGTACCCCGTGAATAGTACTTTGGGAATAGTACCCCGGAAATAGTACCTTGACACAAAAAGTGTCCTGAATACCCGAATGAATGATACTAGAGTGAATAGTAATTGGGTGAATAGTAACTCGTGAATAGTACTCCAGCACGAAAAGTGCCCAGAATACCCGAGTGAATAATACTAGAGTGAATAGTAATCGGGTGAATAGTAACTCATAAATAGCACCCCGGCACGAAAAGTGCCCCGAATACCCGAGTGAATAATACTAGAGTGAATAGTAACTGGGTGAATAGTAACTCATAAATAGTACTCTGGCACAAAAATTTCCCCGAATACCCGAGTGAATAATACTAGAGTGAATAGTAATCGGGTGAATAGTAACCCATGAATAGTAACTCATAAAAGAAAAAATACCAAAGAAAATGATATTTCATGACGAGTACAAAAGAAATGATATCTCATACAAGTATAATAGAATATATGAAACTGCAAATGGATTTTCACCCACCATGCGGTAATCCACATAGACATATCATTTCCACAATTTAATAAAGATTGAATACGAAGGATCATTCACCATGCATGCGATAATCCACATAGACAGGTTATTCCAACATAATAATAAAGAATGGAACTGTGTCCGCGTAATTCGCACATATAGGATATTCCAATGTAATAATAAAGAACGGAACCGAGATCATACATAATCCGCACAGATAGGATATTCCAACAGAATAATAAAGAATGGAATAACAACAGAATTCACCAGGCATGTGATAGACCACACAGACAGGTTATTCCAACATAATAATAAAGAATAGAATAACAGAAAAATTTTACCATGTATGCGGTACTTAACATAGACAGGTTATTCCAATATAATAATAAAGAATGGAATAACAACCCTTACGAGTATTGAAAGAAAATAACTCTCTTCATGAATACGAAAGAATAATACCCCTTACAACTGTTGAACGAAAATAATATTCGTACGAATATTTAACGAAGATGATATTCCTTACGAATAATGAACGAAAATAATATTCATACGAATACGAAAAAATAATATCTCTTCAGAATATGAAATAAATAACACCCCTTACCTTAAAAGAAGACTGGATACTGAAATAATGAGGTAGCAAACTTCTCTTCTTCTTTCTCTCTATAATAATTGCTCTATAGCTTTAGTGAATTGGTGAGAAATGAAGGAAGAATAAGCTTCTATTTATAGGAAAATATAGTTTGTATAATTGCACGTTTTGGGGCTCGAAATATTACAATATAATACCTTCCTCTTTTTCTTCATTTTTAATTTAGTCCTGCAAATATTATCAAACTTGCACCATCTCCCCTAATAGTAAATCATGTGAATCAATAGTTCTAGACATGTGAAAATAAGAATTACAGTATAGTACCTCCATCTATAGCTCTATTTTTAACTTAGTCATGCAAGTATTATCAATCTTGCACCAACTCCCCTAATAGTAAATGAATGTGAATCAATAGTACACACATGTGAACAAATAGTTATAATCATGTGAATTTATAGCAATTAATTTCTCATTTATCTGGTTAAATACCCGATTAGTCAATATAACCTCCAGACATCAATTATTATCGAAATAAATGTCGATTTTCGCTAACACTAATAATTCCAACACAATAGAACTATCAATTTCATCTTTAATCAACATGAACTTATTCATCATTAATATTTTAATTCACAATATTTAACAAATAGGTCGTTACAAGGAAATAGGGGGCTTTTCGATAAGGATTTCTCCATATTGGTAGCAATGATTAGGTGAGCAAACCTCTCCTCGATGTGTAACTTCTAGACATTGTCAATATTGCAAATAATAATATGAATAACTTTGTCGTCTCAATTATTGATTTAATAATATAACATATTATATGGGATGATAGTGTGACAATAATTGAATCAATAATATGAGAGATATGATGCAACAATTCTTTGTAGCAATAATTGAGTATAACCGAAAGTGACTTTCACGTAAGCATCAATAATCAATATTGTGTGCTACTATGCAACCACGCCAGACATCTTTGTACTTTTACTACCGGGTAGTTCAACAGTTTTAATCAGTAACACTTTTCGTAGTTATTTTTTATAAAAGATATTTCATCATTTTCTAACTACGACAATACTTCCGTTGTGGGGTCCACCAATGATTGTGCCGTCGTACGGATATTCCCCGACAAAAAGAATATTTCCCGAGCAAACGAATATTTTATAACAACTTGTATACTTTGAAAATTTATAAATATTACCCACAACTATAACATTATATCAAATCCACACCATAAATTTATAAATATTACCCACAACTTCCGTTGTGGGGTCCACCAATGTCCTTTGGATTGACTAATGCTCCTGCTGCCTACATGGATATGATGAACCGAGTATTCAAGGAATATTTGGATCACTTTGTGGTCGTCTTTAATGATGACATCCTCATATATTCCAAAACCCGTGAAGATCATGAGCAACACTTGAGGCTGATACTCCAAAAGCTTCGTGAATATAAGCTTTATGCCAAGTTGAAGAAATGCGAGTTCTGGCTTGAGGAAGTAGCATTCCTTAGGCACGTGGTATCAAGTCATGGAATATCTGTTGACCCAGCAAAGATTAAAGCTATTCAAAGCTAGGAGAAACCTAAATCAGTGACCGAAGTACGTAGCTTTCTCGGCTTATCTGGTTATTATCGGAGATTCGTAGAAGGGTTTTCTCGAATCGCTACTCCACTAACTCAGCTAACTCGGAAAGATACAAAGTTCGGTTGGAGCAAGGAATGTGAGAAGAGTTTTCAAGAACTCAAGAGGAGACTCATTTCAGCACCTGTTCTGACAATACCATCTGGTTCGGAGGGATTTATCATCTACAGTGATGCTTCGGGCAAAGGGTTAGGTTGTGTTCTCATGCAACATGGGAAAGTCATAGCCTATGCCTCACGACAACTCAAAGAATATGAGAGGAATTATCCTACTCATGATCTAGAGTTGGAAGCTGTTGTCTTCGCACTAAAGATTTGGAGGCATTACTTGTATGGGGAGAAAGTGGAGATCTTTACGGATCATAAAAGCCTCAAATATTTCTTCACTCAAAAGGAACTTAACATGCGACAACGACATTGGCTTGAACTATTGAAAGATTATGATCATACTATCCAATACCATCCTGGAAAAGAGAACGTGGTAGCTAACACATTGAGTAGAAGATCATATGCGGGTACGAGTGCAATATTGTCAATGCAAAGGCCCATTTTGTATGATTTGAAAAGGATGGAGATAGAGATAAAGACTCTAGGGACCCACCTAATGATGGTAAATATACAAGTAGAACCGACTTTAATTGATAAAATTAAAGCTGCTCAAATTACAGATCCGGAGCTGATGCGTATGAGGAAGAAAGTGCAAGAAGGTGCGATGTCGGAAGAAAGAATCGATGAAGAAGGAATACTTTGAGTCAACTCCAGACTTTGTGTTCCTAACGACCCTGATTTAAAGTATAAAATCATGATGGAGGCGCACAACACACCGTTTGCAATCCATCCTGGGAGTACCAAAATGTATCATGATCTTCGACATACATTTTGGTGGGGCAATATGAAGAGAGAGATAGCGCTGTTTATCTCAAGGTGTCTAACGTGTCAACGAGTCAAGGAGGAGCATCAAGTATCAAAAGGTCCATTGCAACCACTTGAAATTCCAGAATAGAAGTGGGAGCACATTACAATGTATTTCGTTACTGGTCTTCCCAAAGTTTCTCAAGGCATAGATGCGATTTGGGTCATTGTTGATAGATTGACCAAGTCTGCTCATTTCTTACCAATACAAGAAAGTTATACACTTGAACGTCTTGCTCGTATGTACATAAATGAGGTTGTAAGATTGCATCGTATGCCAGTATCCATAGTTTCTAATCGAGACCCAAGATTCACTTCGCAATTTTGGGTTAGTTTGCAAAAAGCTATGGGCACAGATTTATGATTTAGCTTGGCATATCATCCTTAGACGGACGGACAGTCGGAGAGGACTATTCAAACTCTTGAAGATCTATTAAGACTCTGTGTCCTTGATTTCAAGGGAAGTTGGGACAAGTTCTTACCATTAGTGTAGTTTTCCTACAACAACAGTTATCAAGCAAGTATTGGCATGGCTCCATTCGAAGCGTTGTATGGAAGAAAAGTGTCGTTCTCAAAATTATCTTTGGGATGAGGTGGGTGAAGCAACGTTGTTGGGACCAGAGTTGATACGTATGACTACGGAAAATATTCAAATGATCCCAAGAACGATAAAAACCTCACAAGATCGACAAAAGAGTTATGCTGATCTTCATCGAAAGGACGTGGAATTCGATATAGAAGATCATATGTTGTTACATGTTGCTCCATGGAAGGGAGTTACGAGATTTGGAAAGAGTGGAAAGCTTAATCCTCGATTTATCGGCCCATTTTTAATCCTTGATCGAGTAGGGGCGTGGGCCTATAGACTCGCTTTTACCACCAAGTATGTCTCGTGTTCATAACATTTTTCACATATCCATGTTACGTAAATATGTGGAAGACCCGAACCACATTATTGAGTTGGAACCAAGACGAAATAGCTTAAAGATTTGACGTATGAAGAGGTTCTGCTCAAATCTTGGATAAGAAGGAACATATTCTACGCACCAAGGTTATACCTTAAGTCAAAGTTTTATGGAGAAACCACGATGTTCAGGAAATGACTTGGGAGTTAGAATCTGAAATAAAATCAAGGTATCCTTACCTCTTCGACATACCAGGTACGTACCCTAATTTCGAGGGTGAAATTTCATAAGAAGGGGAGATTGTAAAACCCCAACTTTTTGAATAAAGATGAATTTTCTATTAATATTAATTTTGAATATTATGGAGTGAAATTGATATAATAGTTGTGGGTAATATTTATAAATTTTGCAAAGTACGTAAGTTGTTATATAATATTCGATTGGTCGGGGAATATTCTTTTAAACAGGGAATATTAGTACAACGGCACAATCATTGGTGGACCCCACAACGGAATTATTGTCGGATTGAGAAAATGACAAAAATACTTTATGAAAATAACGGCGGAAGTTTTACCGTTAACTGTTGAAACACCCGGTGTTAAAAGTACAGTAATACGTGTGGTTGCATAGTAACACACGGTATTGATTATTGATGCTTACGTGATAAGTCACTCAGTTTTGTTGGTATTATTAATGTAATAATACAGAAAATCTTTTTATATAAAATAGAATACTTTTATAAAGTTATTCTATAAAAAGAATATATTATATTCTATTATGCATTGTGTTGCATAAAGTGTCTACATAGTGTTTTGCAAAGTAAAACTTTTATATAAAATGAATACTTTTATAAAGCTATCTCATTTTATTAGACAATAATTAGAATATATTATATTTTATTATGCATAGTGTTTGTATATAGTGCTGCATAGTGTTTGCATAGTAAAATCTTTTATAAAGTTATTCGTTTTATTAGATTATAAATAGAATATATTATATTTTATTTAAAAGATTTTACTTTAAATATGGACCGTCGATTAAAGTTAATCAACTGACCGTTTCATGGATTAGTTACTATGCATTCTATTTTCCTATAAATAGAAGCTCATTCCTTCATTATTTTTTACTTAATTCTTTGAACTCTAGAGAGAGAAACTATAGAGAGAGACTAGAGAGATAGAAGAAAAGTATTCTACTACTTAACTACTTTTATATTTGGTTTTCTTTTACGGTAAGGGGTGTTATTCTTTCTTATTCATGAAGAGAGCTGTTGTTATTCCATTTCTTATTATTCATTGGAATAACTCGTATACGCTGTGCTCTACCCTATACTTGGTGACATTCTTCTATTATTCATTGGAACATCCTATATCATGTGTTTTACAGGACCTAGTTACATCTTTTTTATTATTATTCCGTTGGAACATCACATCGTGTGTTTTTAATTGAACTCGGTTCCGTCTTATTATTATTCTTTTGGAACATCCATGCGTGTGTTTTACGAGCACCTAGTTAAAATCTTTATTATATTCTGTTGGAACATCCCGCTTGTGCAAATTTTGCTCGACACTGGTTCCGTTATTATTATTCTATTGGAATAAACATCTACGGCATCTGCGCATGCATGGTGATTTCTTTTGTTATTCCATTCTTTATTATACTCAGTTTGTTAAAGTTTTGACTTCTATACTCCATGAAATTAGTAGAATATCCTTGATATTTGCGCTTCATCCAGTATCTTTTAATGGAAATATTCTTCTGATCATTCTTGAATTTTTACTCTACAAAACAGTATCATGTTGACAATTTGGACGTTAATAATTCATGGATAAAATAATTCTTTAACTTGTTTTATTGAATTCTTATATCATTGTCGCCATCCTCATGTTTATATTTTGTTAAAAGTCATCTGTGGCCTGTAGTGCATAGATGGACTTGGTATAATTATGACCAGGGATTATTTGGTGTAATCATGACCGTAATGTTACAAATGATGTGGTAAAAGTTCTCTTTGGCCCGTAGTGCATTGATGGACAGTTGTTGGCATGATCATGACCATTAATGAATACACAAATATTCTTGGCCCGTAGTGCATGGATAATTGTGGTCGTGATACTAAAGAATATCCTTGGCCGTAGTGCAGGGGTGATTCGATGATATGGATTATTTATTAAGCTGAGTCCCAGTGATAACAGTGATGAAAAACCTTTTTAATCATAAAAGATAGTAGATTTTATTTTCTACTTAACTCTTTAAATGGATTGCTTGTTCCGCTGCAGTTAAACTTGATGTCTATTATATTTTATTAGTTTAACATTGTAGGAGACTAATGATAATTTATTCTGTATTATCTCAGTCATAATATTTCTTACTGGGATAGTTGAGCTCACCCTTTCATTCACTGTTCTCTTCAGGAAATGAGAACATAGCAGGGACTAGTCGGGGAATGGAGTGACAGTCCAGAGGATAGCATTAGTAGTTCTCACTATTCTATGAAATAGTGTGTTAATAATTGTAATGAGGACTCCTTTTGAGTTTGTATAATCTCTAGTAGACAATAATTGTATTCAAACTCACAGTTATGTTTTGTCGTATTGTACACGACAGTTGTATTTGAATTTTGTACCATGTATCTGAAAACCCAAGATGGGTGATGTATACCTAATTTTGGGGGCGTCAGAATATTCATTTTATGTGGATATAGTTGGAGAAAAATTTTAAAGTGACAATTGTTGAAAATCGATATTTTATCTTTTCTAATAAAATAATATTTTATTATATTATTATAATATAATAATGATGATATTTTTACAATGAATGAGGGATATATGATTATATGAGGAGGAAGGGTATTTTTGTTGCAAAAGTTGTTTAAAACATGTTAAACATGTTGGTGGACCCATTTCTTGACTGAAATTTGATTATAACTTGTAAAATTGCTCGTTTATGGATTTCGGTCAATTTCTGTTTGGAATTTGAAAAAACTTTCTTCTGCAAAGTTGTAGAGAATTGAATTTCCTATAAAAACTCGAGAGATTAGAATTTTCTGATAAAAGGGCTATTTATTATGAATTATTGAAGTTCCGAAATTCTGAAATAATTGATTTTTGAAAGTTTTAATTGTTTGAAATATAAAAAACGTTTTTTTGATGGTTTTGGTTGAGCTGTGGCTGATGTTTGGACTAATTGGGTGCGTAGGAAGTTTAAGAAAAAATATATTATATTTTATTAAATTTTCTGCTTTGGTGTTCTAATCATTTTCCTATAAATAGGGTGCTTAGGTTAGAATTAAAAATCACACCAGAAACTAAAGATTTCTCTCTCTTTCTTTCACTATTATATCGAGCGTATTTTGTGAGTATTTTAGTACTTCGAATATTGCTATCTGATTGCAAGTTCTTTTAGCACTATATCCGAAGATTATAATGTAAGTACTATTCTTTCCGAGGTAAGGAG
Organism: Panax quinquefolius; assembly: GCA_020205615.1. NCBI lineage: Eukaryota > Viridiplantae > Streptophyta > Magnoliopsida > Apiales > Araliaceae > Panax > Panax quinquefolius. The sequence goes on from CM035169.1 coordinate 99,829,542, forward strand.
ATTATTTTCTTCATAAATGATATTATTTCTTCAATATCATTACTTTAGAAAATATGGTTTGAATTTTATCAAATTTTGAACTTTTTCATGTCTGGGGTTACTATTCATGAGTTACTATTCACGAGTTACTATTCATGAGTACTATTCACGAACCATGATGATGTTTTTTTGTGAAATTTCTATCTTTTGGTGTTTGAGTTACTATTCACGATATATCAAGACTATTCACGATATCTGAGACTATTCAAGAATACGACACTATTCACAGAAAAATTAAATTTTCATTTTTCGTCCAAAATATCTATTATGGATACTAGCTTTGATTGTATCCATATTTTGATCATTCTTGAATTTTATTCCACTATGATTATTTATGATGTATTTTTGGACATGGAATAGCTGAAGTACGAATCCTTAATATTTATTATTTTGTTTCACTGGATTCGTTTTCTTAAAATATTTTTCATCATCCTCAGTCCTAAATGGTGATATAACTGAATATCTTTGGCCTGTAGTGCAAAGATGAATGATTTCTGATGAATATCTTTGGCGAGTAGTGTGAAGATGAACATGTGTTTAGATGAACATGACCAACTGATGAATATCTTTGGCCTGTAGTGCAAAGATGACATGTTGTTGAATATCTTTGGCCAGTAGTGCAAAGATGAAATGTTGATGAATATCTTTGGCCCGTAGTGCAAAGATGAATTTATCAGTATGATTATGAACAGGAACTATGATTTGGTATAACCATGATCTTTGATGTTTCAGGTGATGGAAATTAACTTTGTCCTGGATGAGGAAAGGAATTTAGAACTACAATTACAATTATGAGTTATACATGTGATTGTGGACATGAATTATTGATTAATGTTACAGGGATAAAACATTGTTGATGGACTTTTAACATGGAGAAGATAATAGATTTTATGGTCTATTTGACTCTTCTAATGGATTGCTCGTTCATTATAACTATGGTTGAAAAGTTTTATCATCTACCATATGTTCTAAATCTCTGATTTATTACTGTTGAAGGCTATTGATAATTTATTTATCTTTAGAAATGATATTCCTTACTGAGCTAGTTGTGCTCACCCTTTTGCTTCACAATTCCTTTCGTAATAAAAGTGTAGGCATTTGGGACAAGCGGGAATAACGAGGGGAATAGAAGCGGTGGTCTATAGATGTTGAGGTGAGGTGAATTTAACTTGGAAGGTGTTTTGCCACTATCCTACAAGATGTCTAATGACATACAACCTCGTGTTATCATAAGACATGGTTGTGCTCATCCACTTCATCGAGTATATTTACAAGCACTACCTATATAATCTTGGTGTTTATGTGGAGTATAATACCCAATTAGAGGCAGTGGAGATAATGATATGTCAAGAGAAGACTCACCATTGGGAAGAATATGATAGTAATCTTCTCATTTTTCTTTTGGGGTCTATTAGGTCAACCAAGGATAATTTCTGTGGCCATATGATATCTATCATAACCTAGAAGCATGGCCTCCCATGTACGAAGGTTTCCTTGAGCTCTTCCCAAAGATTTTAATTTCTAAAACAGTTTTCGACTATACCTATATGTAAGGTGTCATTATGAGGTGCTGTCCACGGTTGGGACATGAGTTACAGTTGGTATATATTTGTATTTAAACTCACAGTTTAAGTGTTGTTGTATTTTGCACGACAATTGTTGTAATAAAGTTGTAGTTGTTTTCTGTACCATGTATTTGGCGACTCAGAATGGGTTGGATGGAATGGACCTATTTTGGGGGTGTTACATATAGTGCTGAAAGAACTTGCACCGTATAGCAATACTCAAAGTACTAAAATACTCACAAAATACGTTCGATATTATAGAGAGAGAAGACTTTAGTTTCTGGTGTGATTTTCAATTCTAACCTAAGCACCCTATTTATAGGAAATTGCTTAGAACACCAAAGCAGAAAATTTAATATAATAATAATATATTATATATATATATATATAATATATATATTCCTACGCCAACCTTTGAATCCTGTAATCCCACAAGTTTAACAGCAAAATGAGCCCACCAAAAACGTTTTTGTTGATATAAATAATAAAACTTCCAAAAATCAATTATTTCGGAACGTCGGAACTTTAATAATTCATACTAAATAGCCCTTTTATCAGAAAATTCGAATCTCGTGCCTTTTTTTTATAGGAAATTCAATTCTATACAACTTTGCAGAAGAACGTTTTTCCAAATTCCAAACGGAAATTGACCGAAATCCATATACGGACGATTTTACAGGCTATAATCAAATTTCAGTCAAGAAATGGGGTCCATCGACACACAAAACATGTGTTAATCATTTAATGCAACAAAAATACTCTTCCTCCTCATATACTCATATATCACACATTCATTGTAAAAATATCATCATTATTCTATTATAATAATATAATAAAATATTATTTTATCAGAAAAAATAAAATATCAATTTTTAACAATTGTCACATTAAAAATTTTCTCCATCTGTATCCACACAAAATCAATATTTTCCTCATCATATAAATCAATAATTAATTATTCACAAATAGTATAATGTAATCACAATATTGACAACCGTGCGGTTCTCAGGAAAGAGGGGCTTTCAATAAGAATTTCTCCTTATTAGCGCGCAATTAGGTGACCAAACCTCTCCTTAGACAGAACTTTCTAGACATTTCCAATAATGTTTTCTAATAATATTATTTAGATAATATGAATTATTGCTTCGATAATGAAAAATACTATGTAGTGACAATTATTGAAACAACAGTAATATAAAATATCAACGCAGCAATTATTGAATCAATAAAATAAAATATCTTGAGCGAAGAATTCATCGTAATGCAGTTATTGAGTAGTGCCTTCTAACGTAAGAATCAATAATTGGTGCAATACTGTAGTAAGCATCTGCAACAACGCCAGATTCGTGTTTTAACCATCGGGTATTCCATGAAGATTAGCTGTGAATAACTATGCCGTTATTTATAAACAACTTATACTCGTTGTTTTCTTCATCCAATCGCTTTCCGTTATGGGGCCCACAAAAGACTACGCCGTCGTACGAATATTCCCCGACAACAAGAATATTCCACGACCAAACGAATATTCCTCGACAACAATGAATATTTTATAACCACCTGCTTATTTAAAATATTTGCGCATTTTACCCATAACTAACCACATTAATCAAATCAACCCTTACTATTTATAAATGATAAATAGAGGAAATTAAATCTTTTTTTATAAAAAGTTGGGGTCTTACATTAAATTTTTTGCTATCTCGTCCGGTTCTAACTCAGTAATGTGGTTTGTGTCTTTCACATATTAACGAAGCATAGATATATGAAAAACATTATGAACACGAGACATGCTTGGAGGTAATGCGAGTCTATAGGCCACATTTCCTATTCGATCAAGAATCTCAAATGGACCAACAAATCGTGGATTGATCTTTTCTCTTTTTCCAAATCTTGTAACTCCCTTCAATGGTGCAACATGTAACAATACATGATCCCCAATATTAAATTTCACGTCCTTTCGATGAAGATCCGCATAACTCTTTTGTCGATCATGTGGCATTTGTATACGTTGTTGGATCATTTGGATCTTCTCTGTAGTTATGCGTACCAATTCTGGTCCCAACAACGTTGCTTCACCCACCTCGTCCCAACATACTGGAGAGCGATACTTTCGTCCATACAATGCTTTAAATGGAGCTAACACCCTTTGAAATCTAGGACACAGAGTCTTAATAGATCTTCAAGAGTTTGAATAGTCCTCTCTGATTGCCCGTCCATTTGAGGATGGTATGCCGAACTAAATCGTAAATCTGTGCCCATAGCTTTCTGCAAGCTAACCCAAATTCGTGAAGTGAATCTTGGGTCACGATCCGAAACTATGGATACAGGCATGCCATGCAATCTTACAATCTCATTCACGTACATAATAGCAAGATGATCAAGGGAATAAGTCTCCCGTATAGGCAAGAAATGAGCAGACTTGGTTAATCTATCAATAATAACCCAAATCGCATCTATGCCTTGAGAAACCGTGGGAAGACCCGTAACGAAATCTATGGTAATGTGTTCCCACTTCCATTTTGGAATCTCAAGTGGTTGCAATGGACCCTTAGGCACTTGATGCTCCACCTTTACACGTTGACAAGTTAAACACCTCGAGATAAACTCTGCGATCTCTCTCTTCATATTGTTCCACCAAAATGTATGTCGAAGATCATGATACATTTTGGTACTCCCAGGATGGATTGCAAACAGTGTGTTGTGTGCCTCCATCATTATTCTATGCTTCAAGTCAGAATCGTTAGGACCACAAAGTTTGGAGTTGACTCGAAGTATTCCTTCTTCATCGATTCTTGCTTCCGGAATAGCACCTTCTTGCACTTTCTTCTTCATACGCATCAGCTCCATGTCCGTTGCTTGAGCAGCTTTAACTTTATCGATTAAAGTCAGTTCTACTCGTATGTTTGATATCATCATGTGGGTACTTAGAGCCTTTACCTCTATCTCCATCCTTTGCAAGTCATACAAAATGGACCTTCGTGTTAACGACATTGCACTCGTACCTGCATATCATCTTCTACTCAATGCGTCAGCTACCACGTTTGCTTTTCTAGGATGATATTGGATGGTATGATCGTAATCTTTCAACAGCTCGAGCCAACGTCGTTGCCGCATATTGAGTTCCTTTTGGGTGAAGAAATATTTGAGGCTTTATGATCTGTAGAGATCTCCACTTTCTCCCCATACAGGTAGTGTCTCCAGATCTTCAACGCAAAAACAACTGCTGCCAACTCCAAATCATGAGTAGGATAATTCCTCTCATATTCTTTAAGTTATCGCGAGGCATAGGCTATGACTTTCCCATGTTGCATGAGAACACATCCTAACCCTTTGCCTGAAGCATCGCTGTAGATAACAAATCCATCCGAACCAGATGGTATTATCAGAACAGGTGCCGAAATGAGTCTTCTCTGGAGTTCTTGAAAACTCTTCTCACAATTCTCGTTCCAACCGAATTTTATATCTTTACGAGTCAGCTGAGTTAACAAAGTAGCGATTCGAGAAAATCCTTCCATGAATCTCCGATAGTAACCAGCTAAGGCCAGAAAGCTACGTACTTCGGTCACCGACTTTGGTTGCTCCCAACTTTGTATGGCTTCAATCTTCGCCGGGTCGACAGATACTCCATGTTTTGACACCACGTGCCCAATGAATGCTACTTTCTCAAGCCAGAACTCGTATTTCTTTAGCTTGGCATACAACTTGTTATCACGAAGCTGTTGCAGTACTAGATTTAAATGGTGCTCATGATCTTCACGGCTTTTGGAATAGATGAGGATTTCATCAATAAAGACAACAACGAACTGATCTAAATATTCTTTGAACACACGGTTCATCATATCCATGAAAGTAGCAGGAGCATTAGTCAATCCAAAAGACATGACTAAGAATTCATAATGCCCTTACCGAGTTCTGAAGGCTGTCTTCGGAATATCCTCAGTTTAAATCTTCAGCTGATGATATCCAGAACGAAGATCGATCTTTGAAAAGAATTGTGCTCCTTGCAACTGGTCAAATAAGTCGTCTATGCGAGGTAGCGGATACCTATTCTTGATAGTTACATGATTCAATTCCCGGTAATCGATACAAAGTCGTATACTACCATCTTTCTTCTTTACGAATAAAACAGGAGAACCCCAAGGAGATGTACTAGGACGAATGAAACCGATGTCCAACAACTCATGTAGTTGGACCTTTAACTCCTAAAGTTCAATAGAAGCCATTCGATATGAGGTTTTAGAAATGGGCTTTGTACCAGGTTTAAGGTCAATAAAGAATTCAACTTTATGTTATGGGGGTAGACCAGAAAGTTCTTCAGGAAATACGTCAGGAAATTCACTAACAACAGAAATATTATTCAAATCTGACGTGTTTTTGTTCAAGTCCGTGACATGGGCTAAGAAATCTTGACATACATTTTTCAATAAACGAATAGCTTTATGGCTTGATATGACAGTGATTTATTTTAGTGGTTTGATTGTTTGAATTCGCATAACAGGTTGGTTAGGAATATGAAAACTGACAACCTTACAAAAATAATCAATTTTAGCATAATGAGTGGTTAACCAATCAATCCCTAAAATCACATCAAATGCAAGAATTTTCAACGAAATAAGATCAACATGTAATGTGATGGTACCAACTTGAATCAAGCAAGATTTATAAACAGTAGATGTAATGAAAGTTTCTCCTCACAAAGTCTCAACAAATAAGTCAAGGTCTAACTTCTTCGGAGTCAATTTTTAACATTGAGCACAAGCAGAAGAGATAAAAGAATTGGTAGAACCGGTATCTAATAAGGTATAAACTTCATAAGAGTTTATGATTAGCTTACCCGTGATCACCTCGTTTGGGTTACTCGCATTTTTGGCAGTCACGACAAACGCCCTTCCAAGAACCACCGACTTTGACTTGTCTGGGATAGCCTTTGGAGTCACCATCCTCGTTGAACTTGGTTTCGCAACTAGATACTCTCTAGCTATATAACCTTCCTTTCCATAGTTATAACACACCTTTGATTGTTGTGGGCAGTTTGGGCTGATGTGTCCCTCTTTCCCGCATTTGTAACAAACGACCGGTGCTCGTTCTCCTCCCCTAGAAACAGTTGATGTTTGTGCTGACGTCTTCACATTATCATTGTTGTACCTTCTCCTCTTGAAATCTCTTCTCGACTCGCTTCTTCTATTTTCATGGCCACGATTACCACCGAGGGTAGTTCTTCGCTTTTAATCTGAATGCTTTCCTCCTACTTTGGTTGTCATTGCTCCTATGACCGCTGCCACTGGTATGACCCTGGTTGTGGTCCCTTGGTTGACAATACTCATTATCTTGCTCTAATAATTTAGCCTTGTTTACAACATCTAAATATAAAGAAAATTTATGAGAGATAAGATATTGTCGAATCTCGAGTTTTAGACCTCTTAGAAACATCCTCATCATTCGTTCCTCATTCTCGACCAAATGAGGTGCAAACCTGGATAACTCTGCAAACTTCACCTCATACTGGGACACTGTCATGTTGTTTTGTTCTAGTCTAATAAACTCCACCTCTTTCATATGACGAATACTTTCAGGAAAGTACTTGTCATTAAAAAGTTTCTGAAATGTTTCCCAAGTCATGTTGAGTGCGGCAGGCTGGGTACGCTTCACAGACTCCCACCAGTAGTCTGCCTCACCGCGGAACATAAAGGTAGCGAATGGAACCTTCTGTTCCTCCGTGCATCCCAAAACATCGAATATCTTGGTAATTTGCTTGACCCTCGTTTCCACCTTGATCGGATCTGACTTTCCAATAAATTCTGGTGGTCCCAACTCTTTGAACTGCTTGGCTGTGACAAGCCGTGCATTGCTATCATTTCCACCTGTATTTTGTGCATGAGTCTCCCTCGTCTGATTTTGCATGAATTGCAAAAAACTTCTAAACATCCCATCATTCATCATTTGTTCGGTAGTGTTGTTTACAAGAGGAATATTACCTTCCTGTTGCACGTTCCCCTGGGTGGTGATTAAAGGTGTCTCCACTATCTCATTCACTCCATCGTTAATATTTCCCGCTACCATTCTTAAATATTGCCATAAAACAAGGGTTAATCAACATATCACATATTAACCATATGCTCTGACTGACCAACCAAATAACAAATAAGGTCATACTAGCGAAGGAATTTCCCGACTCTCCCCTCCAAGTTCTTGTCTCACATATCAACCAAGGATCATATCCCTAAGCTTTGATACCAACTGTGATTCCTCCAAAATAGGTATACATCCCCCATTCTGAGTCACCAAATACATGGTACAGAAACAAATACAACTTCAGTAATACAATTGTCGTGCAAAATACGACAACACATATACTGTGAGTTTGACTACAACTATTGTCTAATAGAGAGTATACAAACTCAAAAAGAGTCCTCATTACAATTATTGATACACTATTTTACAAAATAGTGATGACTACTAAAACAACTATCTTGAATCATCACTCCATACCCCGGCTAGTTCCTGCTAAATTCTCTACTCCTGAGAAGAACAATGGAACAAAAAGGAAAAGGGTGAGCTCAACTAGCTCAGTAAAGAATATTATGACTAAGATAATATACAACAAATTATCATTAGTCTTCAACAGGGAAAAATCTGATAAAATATAATAGACAACAAGTTTTAGATCAACAACTGAAGCGGAAACAACAATCCATTAGAACAGTCAAGTAGAGAAAGAATTCTACTATCTTCTAAGATTTAAAAGTCCATCATAAATATTTTATCCCTGTAACATCAATCAATATACATCTTGAATCAAATATTCATATTTTTGCACTTGTGCCAAAGATATTCATTTGTATCACCAGTTGGTCATGTTCATCTCAACACCTGTTCATCTTTGCACTACGGGCCAAAGATATTCATTAGGTAATCATTCATCTTTGCACTACAAGCCAAAGATATTCATTAATATCATTATTTAGGACTGAGGATGATGAAAAATATCTTAAAGAAAACGAATCCAGTGAAACAAAAGGACAAATATTAGGGATTCGTATTACAGTTTATCCAAGTTCAATAATACTCCATAATAACGAATTTTGAAGCAGAATTCAAAAATAAAGATTAAAACATGGATACAATCAAAGATAGTAACCATAATAGACATCTTGTACAAAAAGAAGAAAATTTCAGTTTTTTGGTGAATAGTGCCGTATTCGTAAATAGTGCCGTATACGTGAATAGTAACCCCGACACAAAAAGATAGAAATTCCACAATAAAATCCATACCAATATTTCGGTATAATGATATTGAAAGAATAACATCATTAGGAAGAAAATAACATCCCTTACCTCAAAGAAACCGTACTTCGGAATGGAATATTGGATATGATGCTGAATGAAACTTGTACTGAATAGCAACTCTCAAAGTATCTAAATACTCACAAAATACGCTCGATAATATAGAGAGAAAGAAAACTTGTTTCTGGTATGATTTTCAATTCTAACTTAGCCCTCTATTTATAGGAAAATGTTAGCACGCCAAAGCAGACTTGACCTGCTACTATTGCCACCCACCACATTTGAAATTCAATTTGAGCACATTTCTCACCAACCAAAAGTGGGCCCACCAATTCTAGAATTTTGCACCAAAATGATAAATTCTTAAACTTCAATAATTTCTTAACCAATCACATCTTAAAATTCATAACAAATCATACGTTCATTTTTAACGGTTCCAAATTTGTGGACATATACTCAACTTATATATGTATAATATATCCAAAAATTACAACGATCCAACGGTCGGATTAAAAATTATAACTCACGCAATATATCTCAAGAACACTGTTTTGATTTTTAATACCTCCATTCTGACAAAATACTGATAAAACACCTCAACATTAATTCCATCATTTATAACCACATAAATAAATCCATTATTTAAATCCGCATCAAATAAATATTTCCTTATCATATAAATCAATAATTAATTATTAACAAATAATATTACAGAATCACATTTATGATAACTAGACAGTTCTCAGGAAAGAGGGGGCTTTCCGATAAGGATTTCTCCTTACTGGCGCGCAATTAGGTGACCAAACCTCTCCTTGACAGAACTTTCTAGACATTGACAATAATGCTATCTCATAATATTATTCAAATAATATGAATTATTGATCCGATAATGGGCAAATACTATGCAGTGACAATTATTGAAACAACAATAATATAAAATATAAACACAGCAATTATTGAAAAAATAAAATAAAATATTAAACAATAATTACTGTAACAATTATTGAGTAGTGTCTTCTTACGTAAGAATCAATAATTCAAAAATACTGTGCAAAATCGTGTGCTACTGTGCAACCATGCGTATGACTGTATTTTAACCACCGGGTATTCCAACAGTGTTAATGGTAACAACTACGCTTTTATTTTTAAAAACTCAAATTTGTCATTTTCTTCATCCGATCGTTATCCGTTATGGGGCCCACAAATGGCTGCGCCGTCGTACGAATATTTCCCGACAGAAAGAATATTCCACGACCAAACGAATATTCCCCAACAACAATGAATATTTTATAACCACTTGTTTATTTTGCAAAATTTGCACATTTTACCCATAACCAAAGCATTATATCAAATTAACAATTATTATTCACAATAATAATTAGAGGAAATTTGATTTTATTTATAATAAGTTGGGGTCTTACATTGGTGCAACTATCTTTCCATCGTTGTTGAACCTTCTCTTCTTGAAATTTCCACTCTTATTATCTTGGCCATGATTACCACCGAAGTGGTTACCATTCTTGGCATGATAATTTCCCCCACGATGGTTATCATTGTTCTGATGGCCATTGCCACCGATATGATTATTATCGTGTTGTTGCTCGTTACCTTTTGGTTGTGCTGACTCATTATCGCGCTCCAATAATTGAGCCCTATTCACAACATCTGAATATAAATAAAGTTTGTGAGAAATGAGGTATTGACGTATATCGGGTTTCAAACCTCTTAGAAACATTCGTGTCATTCGTTCCTCATTATCGACCAAATGGGATGCAAACCGGGATAACTCCTCAAATTTAGCCTCGTATTGCGACACGGTCATATTATTTTGCTCCAACTTGATAAACTCTACCTCCTTCATGTGACGAATACTTTCGGGAAAGTACTTGTCGTTGAACAGCTCTTGGAACTTCTCCCAAGACATCTTGAGTGCATCAGGCTGGGTACCTTTTGCTCCTCGGAGCATCCCAAGACATCAAATATCTTGGTGATCTGCTTTAACCACGTCTCCGCCATAAGTGGTTCTAGCTTTCCCAAAAACTCTGGCGGTCCCAGCTCCTTGAACTGCTTAGTAGTGACCAGCCTTGGGTTTCCATTGTTTCCACCTGCATTTTAAACAGGAGCCTCTCTCGCCTGTTGTTGCATGGATTGCATAAAGCCTCTGATCATCCGATCGTTCATCATCTGATCGGTGTTGTTGTTTACCTAAGGATTATTGTCTTCCTGTTGCACATTATCCTGGGTATTGATCGTTGGTGACTCAACAGTCTCATGTGCTTCATTGTTGATCTCAACATTTTCAGATGCCATTCTCAAACATTGTCATAACACAAGGGTTAATTGACATATCACATATTATCCCTATACTCTGACCGACCAATTAAATACCAAATAAACTTAGGTAGGTCATACTAGCGAAGGAATTCCCCGTCTCTCCCCTCCTAGTTCTTGTCTCACATCTCAGCCATGGATCATATCCCTAAGCTCTGATACCAACTGTGACGCCCCCAAAACAGGTATTCATCACCCATCTTGAGTAGCTAGATACATGGTACATAAATTCAAATAAAACTTAGTTATACAACAGTCGTGTAAAATACGATAAAACATAGCTGAGAATTTAAACAAGAATATTTTAATCTAGACAATATCCACACTCAATGGTGTCCTCATTACAATTATTATCACATTATTCCATAGAATAGTGAGGACTACTAAAGCCATTTATCTTGGACCATCACTCCATTCCCCGACTCGTCCCAGCTATATTCTCATTTCCTGAAGAGAACAATGAAAGAAAGGGTGAGCTCAACTAGTCCAGTAAGAAATATTATGACTAAGATAATATAAAATAAATTATCATTAGCCTTCAACAGTATAACAACTGATAGAATACAATAGATAACAAGTTTTAGATCAACAACTACAGCGAAAATAAGCAATCCATTAGAAGAGTCAAGTAAAGCATAAAATCTACTATCTTCTATGATTTAAAAAAAAAAATCATCAACTTTATCGCTGAGACTCAGCTTAATAAATAAACCACATCATCCCTGCACTACGGCCAAGGATATTCATTAGTATCACGACCACAAATTATCCATGCACTACGGGCCAAGGATATTCGTGTATTCATCAATGGTCATGATTATACTGAATAATCCCTGGTCATAATCATACCAACAACTGTCCATCAATGAACTACAGGCCAATGAGGACTTTTACCACATCATTCGTTACATTATGGTCATGATTATACCGAATAATCCCTGGTCATAATCATACCAAGTCCATCTATGCACGTAAGCCAAAGATGACTTTCATCACAATATAAACACGAGGATGATGACAATGACATAATAATTCAATAAAACAAGTTCAAGGATAAATTTTAAAGATTTATAATTTAATTTATCCAAAAATCAATAACGTCCAAATTGTCAACATGATACTGCTTTGTGGGGTAAAATTCAAGAATAATATTCATGTACCAAAAATAATTTGGATGAGAAAAAGAAATATATTTTTGAATTGAATAGTACCCGTGAATAGTACTTCGGGAATAGTACCGTGAATGAAGATTTCGAAACACAAAAAGTGTCCCGAATACCCGAGTGAATGATACTAGAGTGAATAGTAATCGGGTGAATAGTAACTCGTGAATAGTACTACGACACGAAAAGTGCCCCGAATACCTGATTGAATAATACTAGAGTGAATAGTAATCGGGTGAATAGTAACCCGTGAATAGTAACTCATGAATAGTACCCCGACACAAAAAGTGCCCTGAATACCCGAGTGAATAATACTAGAGTGAATAGTAACTGGGTGAATAGTAACCCGTGAATAGTAAATCGTGAATAGTAATCCGGCACGAAAAGTGCCCCGAATACCCGAGTGAATAATATTATAGTGAATATTAATCGGGTGAATAGTAACCCATGAATAATAACTCATAAAAGAAAAAATACCAAAGAAAGTGATATTTCATGACGAGTACAAAAGAAATGATATCTCATACAAGTATAATAGAATATATGAAACTGCAAAAGAATTTTCACCCGCCATGCTGTAATCCACGTAGACAAATTATTTCCACAATTTAATAAAGAATGAATACGAAGGATCATTCACCATGCATACAGTAATCCACATAGACATGTTATTCCAACAGAATAATAAAGAATGGAACCAGGTCACGCGTAATCCGCATGCACGAGGATATTCCAATGTAATTATAAAGAATGTAACCGTGTCATGCATAATCCGCATGCATGTGGGATATTCCAATGAGAATAAGAAAGAATAGAATAACAACAGAATTCACCAGGCATGCGATAGACCACACAGACAGGTTGTTCCAATAGAATAATAAAGAATGGAATAACATATTAATTTCACCATATATGCGGTACTTCGCATAGACAGGTTATTCCAACATAATAATAAAGAATGGAATAACAACCCTTACGAGTATTGAAAGAAAATAACTCTCTTCATGAATACGAAAGAATAATACACCTTACAACTGTTGAACGAAAATAATATTCGTACGAATATTTAACGAAGATGATATTCCTTACGAATATTTAACGAAAATAATATTTATACGAATACAAAAAATAATATCTCTTCAGAATATAAAATAAATAATACCCCTTACCTTAAAAGAAGACTGGATACTAAAATAGTGAGGTAGCAGACTTCTATTCTTCTTTCTCTCTATAATTTCTCTCTATAATAATTGTTCTATAGCTTTAGTGAATTGGTGAGAAATGAAGGAAGAATGAGCTTCTATTTATAGGAAAATATAGTTTCGATAATTGCACGTTTTGGGGCTCGAAATATTACAATATAATACCTTCCTCTTTTTCTTCATTTTTAATTTAGTCCTGCAAGTATTATCAAACTTGCACCATCTCCCCTAATAGTAAATCATGTGAATCAATAGTTCTAGACATGTGAAAATAAGAATTACAGAATAGTACCTCCATCTATAGCTCCATTTTTAACTTAGTCATGCAAGTATTATCAATCTTCCACCAACTCCCCTAATAGTAATTGAATCTGAATCAATAGTACACACATGTGAATAAATAGTTATAATTATGTGAATTAATATCAATTAATTGCTCATTTATCCGGTTAAATACCTTACTGGTCAATAAAACCTCCAGACATCAATTATTATCGAAATAAATATCAATTTTCACTAACACTAATAATTCCAACACAATGGAACTATCAATTTCAACTTTAATCAACACGAACTTATTCATCATTAATATTATAATTCACAATATTTAACAACCAGGTCGTTCCCAGGAAAGAGGGGGCTTTCCGATAAGGATTTATCCTTATCGGCGCACAATTAGGTGACCAAACCTCTCCTTGACAGAACTTCTAGACATTGTCAATATTGCAAATATTAATATGACATATTATGCAGATGATACTGTGATAATAATTGAATCAATAATATGAGAGATAAGATGCAGCAATTACTGTAGCAATAATTGAGTATAACTGAGTGACTTCTTACGTAAGCATGAATAATCAATACCGTGTGCTACTATGAAAGCACGTTTATTACTATACTTTTACTACTGAGTAGTTCAATAGTTTTAACGGTAACACTTTTGCTGTTATTTTTATAAAAAGATAATTCTGTCATTTTCTAACTACGACAATACTTCCGTTGTGGGGTCCACAAATGATTGTGCCGTCGTACAGATATTCCCCGACAAAAATAATATTCCTTGACCAAACGAATATTTTATAACAACTTACATACTTTGCAAAATTTATAAATATTACCCACAACTAAAACATTATATCAAATCCACACCATAATATTTTTAAAAAATATTTCAAGAAATTTAAATCTTTATTAATAAATTTTGGGGTCTCACACCGAAAGCTAGGATTAAAGGAAGCAAAACCAACCAATATTAGTCTATAACTCGCTGATAGATCAATAACTTACCCTTTAGGAATAGTTAAAGACGTATTGGTCAAAGTTAATTCACTAATCTTTCCAGCTGATTTTGTGGTAATAGATTTTGAAGAAGATAAGAACATCCCTATCATCTTGGGATGACCATTCCTAGCGACTGGACGAACACTGATTGACGTGCCTAACAGAGAACTAATTATGAAAGTGTTTGATCAGGTAGTAACGCTAAAGGTGTTCAAGGAAATCCCAATCCCAACTGACAAGGAAGAGTGCGAGTTGCTCGAGGAATCTACACGTGTCAAGTTCAGGGATTGCAAAGTGGATAGTGGTCTTAAGGAATTAGTTGAGGATACGTGCATGCAATACAACAATGTTGGTGTTGCGCAATGAATATTCATCTTGTTGTAGTTACCCCAACTAATCCGGGATGAAACAAGAAGTAGTCAGGCTGAACGACTTAAAATCAAGCGCTAATTGGGAGGCAACCCAATCATAATTTTATTTTTTATATTTTCATTCATAACTATTAGATTATAGTTTAGCATAATTAGTAAGTTACAATAAGTTCATTAAATAGTTCTTATAGTTTATAAGTCTTGTTAATCTCTCAACCATGCCCCACTTGATCAACAATCTACTGATTTTGATGTTTTATGGCTGGCAAGATGAGAAAATAATCATTAAGTGGCATAGCATGAAGAAAAGAAGAGAAAAGGAGGTCAATTAGCAGTGAGCAAGCCCACTGGGGTAGGCTCTTATTGCCTTGCACCCTCCGCCAGGGCGGGGGTCTCGAAACCCAACAGACTCGACAGTTACACACGCTTTCTTCTTTGTCAGACCAACTACACATGACAACCCCACTTCCTTAATCTACTCTCCTTATTCCTCCATTACAACTACAACCTCCACCCATTAAACCCCACTACATACCCACGATTTCATAACTCACACTCCATCTTTTCATTCCATTAACCACTACTTTACTCCATCAATCCATTACTTCTATCCCTCTTCATCACACCACTTCTATATAAACACAACCTCTCAACCCAAGTTCACCACATCCTTCCATCTCCATCTCCAAAAGCTACGAATTACACAAATTACTGAGGTAAGTGTATAGTAATTGAGTGTAGGGAGGAGAAAATAGTGTGCACACCAAGTATTTGTCAGACTATGTGAGTACAGTTTGGGAGGGAATTTTGTTACTAAGGAATCGGAGAATCAATGGCATCTCAACCTACATCCAAATGACAACGCAGAGAGAGTTCAAGGCCAACACCACCATCACGAACCTTCGACCGTCGCAAGTTCAAAAGTGCCATCGCCGCCAATCGGTAGGACTAAATGGTCACAAAGGCTCTTACATCGGAGCGGGGGTTGGAACCGGATGCTCACGACGATGAAATGATGCAACAGATTTATCAAAAAGGGTGGGTCAAGTTCACTGAGTTGCCCGAGGCCGTCACTGTTAATGTGGTCAAAGAGTTCTATGCTAACCTCGAGGACAAGGCACCTTTCAACGCTTTTGTGGGTCGAATCGGTGTCGATTCAAAGGTCGATGCCATCAACACGTATTATCGATTTGGTTGCTGAAACGGTGTCAATATGCTCATTTGAGGGATTTCGACCCTGATTTTGAGGAGGTTCTCAAAGAAATGACCAAGCCGGGAACAACGTGGATAAAGGGTCAGAAATGAGGCACGGTGTTTCACAGTAAGGATCTCAACCGATATGGTAAGATTTGGTACGCCTTCTTATGTGCTAAATTGCTGCCATCCACGCACACCTCAAACGTCACCAAGGAGAAGGAACTACTTCTATATGCAATTGTGCAAGACTTTATCATCGACGTCGGGGCCATAATCAGTTTTTCTATTCGACGATACTTGCAAGGCAATTTTTTGGGCGGCCTGCCACACCCATCACTCATTTGTGGGCTGTGTTGCCAAGCATGTGTTCGATGGTCAGATGATAAGCCCACTCAGATGCCGCTGTAGCTACTACACAACAAAATGATCTCACGGTACTCGTTGTGGGCCGGAGGTGAATCACATCTGAGGGGATTAAGCTTTATATTTCCCTCAGCTTCCGAGGATGAGGCTGACGATGAAGATACTTCGGCTGATGATGAGTTTCAGGTGGATACAACATTGGGTGAACAAGGAGCAGAGGAGGTCCCACAATCCGAGGCTATATCGAGCATTCAATTTCTTAACTTTAACAAAATATGGATGCACAAACCAAGCAGACAAGACGAGAGCTGAGGACACTCGCAGCGAGACAAAACCACATGTTCGAGGCTATGAATCTATCATTTGCATCCTTGAATACGACATTACAAAGTTTCAATCCTAATGCTCAATTTCCATACCAGCAGCCGGCCCTAATGCCAAGGTTCCCACCGAGTCACTCCGAGGAAGAAGATCAACAACCACCACCACCCCAGACTTAGGCGATTACAGGGAATTCCTCATACATATTATTGCAATTATCCATACAATGAGGGCATTGTAATTCTTAAGTTTGGGGGTTTTAATTACATGTTTGCATGCATAATGTCATTAGTTAGGCTTGCATTTGTCATTGCAATTTAGTTTTGCATATTAATTTAGGAATTATGATTTTGCATTCATATAATTACATAATTGCATGGCAGCTCAGGTATATGCATAGTAACTTAGGTATTTTTGTTATTGCTACATTTTGTCAGGTCGTTATGTTTGACACATATATATCTAAAATAAAAAAACAAAAAAAAGCTAAAAAAATTAGTTAAATATTGTGGTTGTAGATGTCCAACAGTGTTGTAGTTCATGTTATTTTGGGCCAATGATGGGATTGAGCTTAAGTCTTTTAGAACCTTGATGTAGTTTTAAATTATGACTCGGATCTTATTCTTGTTTGCAACAGGTATAAAAACGTTAGCACGCTACTAACATCTGTGTCGACTAGTTAATTCAAATTGATACATAAAGATTTTCTAAAGGATAATGCTAGGATGAATGAGAAAATGACAAGGATAGGTAATGAAAATGACGAATTAGACAAGAACATAAGTTTGGGGGGAAAAGGTAGGGTATATAAGCTTAAAAAATAAATAATAAAATAAATAAAAATAATAATAATATCTAGTTGAGTCTTGTGGTGGGTTGAGGAAAATATTCTCCCCATAAACACGAGTGTGAGATGGAGCGTAAAACGCACTCACCAACCATCTATTGAGAAAAAAATATGCAGAAAAGACGGGAAATAAGAGCAAAGGGCATCCGTCAATGAAAAAAAAAGGAAAGAAAAGAAAGCATTAATACCCTATTTGATCCCCTAATCTTAGTAAATGTGTGAATTCAGTTGGAACTTATCTATTTTTGACATTTTTAAGTTTGCACTGTACGATTCCTTCGAAGAAATTGGTTATGTATTGCATTTGAGTCCATATCAGTTATCATGGATGTTGTCCACACACGCACACTATACCAGTGATAATGGTTTAAGATTTGAGAACTAATAAGGAATTATTGATTGGTTTTGGTGATTAAGTTTGTAGTGTTTGCTTGTTTTCCCTAAGGCCAGTGAGATAATCTTGATTCTGTAACACTGTTGGATTCGAAGACATAGAGATTAGATACATTACATCTCACTGCATTGCATTGCATTGCATGTAGTTATTTTGTGCTCGAGGACTAGCCCAGTTTAAGTTTGGGGGATTTTGATAAGTGGATTTTATATCCACAAATCGATGTCCATTTCAAGATTAATCGTTGTTATTTTCTTATTTTCATGTTCATTTTTACTCGTTTCGTATTCTTTTATGTGCAAGGTGGTTGTTGTGGAAAATAGTGAAGAAAGGATGTCATTTGGAGCAATTATGGAAGCAAACATGAAGCAAGCAACATCAACTAGCATATTAGACCCCCGCCGGGTCGGGCTATTTTTGCCTATGCACCCCCGCCAGGACGGGGGGTCTCGATTATGGGCAGTCCTATTTTGCTTATAACTCAGCTGGAACATGGTTTGTTAGCATTTGGATGGCAATTGAACTCTATTGTACATGGGATTTGACCAAAAACGTGTGTTTTTGATGTATATGGGGCAACTAACAACAAATTAAAGAGACATAAGGCAATTTACAGAGATTAATTCCAATTTTTCATAGCAAGCTTTGGAGGAAGATTTTGAAGAGAGTTTCGTGACGATTTCAGATTAAGGCTACGTGAAGGGTGTTTTGCATTATTCTTCATCTTAGTTCTATATTTGTAATTGAAAGGATGATTCCTTTAAATTTTTTAGTTATTATTTCATTCATGAGGAACTAATTCACTTTTTAGGCTTATGATGGATCCTTAAGTGAACGATGATTTTGTAACTTTGATTTCCATTTGGTAAGTTATTTTCCAGTTTATCTATATTAATTTGAGCTTGAATTTATGAATTGCTTGATCAACAATTCTTTGTGGATTTATATGGATTCGAGAGAAGATATATGAATCTAGACTTAGTTAATATAACATGTGTTCTTGAATTTTGTGAATAACATAATCTTGATGAATGTTAAGGTGGAGATATGCTTGATATCGCATGTAATCGGATAGAGAACTTAATCTTAAACCTTCTTTAATTTTAATTCACATAGAGATATAGTGAGTTAGTTGATTAAGGTGTTTAACTTATTTTCTATCTAAATTGTGGATTTAAGTTAATACGGTATTAGTGCATCGAGAGGTGGCTCGTACTACATTCATGTTCTTGATTAATAAACTGGGATAGTGAGTTGAAATGGAATAAAGGTGTAAAATCAGAGTGAAACTTAGGGTGAAATCATATGTCTAATTCTACATTAATTGTTTGAAATTTTAGTTTTAATATTTGCGTTTGTTTTGTGATAGAAAATTTATTAATAATTTAGTTTTTATAATTTTAATCATTGAATTTGATAGTTTGATAAAATTAGGATTAATAGGAAATTGATAATTGTGAGATTAAATTTCTTACTAAATTGTCTCTGTGGGAACGATACTCTACTCATTACTGTATTACTTGTTGACTATGTATACTTGCGTGTTGTGCGTAATTAGATTTTACCTAACAAGTTTTCCCTGGCCCTTCTCAATGTGGGGAATGGACGTGATCGGGCCAATCGAGTCCAAAGCCAGCAATGGTCATCGGTTTATCTTCACCATGACCGACTACTTCACCAAGTGGGTAGGAGCAGCCTTTTCCCTCAAGGTTATTAAAGAAGTGATCAGTGGTTTCATTAAAAACAATGTTATTTATCGATACAGACAACTAGAGGTGATTGTATCAGACAATGCCAAAAACCTCAATAAACCAAATGATGGAAGAATTGTGTAGTAAATTCCACATCAAGTATCTCAACTACGTCATCTATCGTCCAAAGATGAATGGTGTTGTTGAATTGGCTAATAAGAATATCAAAAAGATCATGCAAAAGATGTCCGCCAATCACAAAGGATGGCCTGACTTGTTGCCTCTGACTCTATTAGCCTACAGAACGTCTATACGTACTTCAACTGGGGTAACCCCCTACTCATTAATCTATGGCATTGAAGCAGTGCTGAAAGGAATATGGCATGACTATCTCATGGGAAAAATAGTACACATAGCATCTGAAGGTGCCAATCGGCCTCAAGTGTGTCATAAACCACACGTACAATAAGACTGAACTGCCTATAAACACCCCCATGGAATGGGTATGGCAATATGTGGCCGACCTCAAGGTCTTTGCCAAAATCATCGGTAAGATGATATGTCCCTCCTAGAGAGCCTGGACTACTATAATCACTCCGATATCTAGATGGTCCATGGACAGATAAGCCACTATACCCATCAAGAGTATGTCTATACGGGCGACATGCCAATCACCCTCAGAAATGGTGAAGTCCCCGGAGTATTGCAGATAACTGTCCAATGACCCAAATTTGTCGATAAAAAAACCCATGGACACTGTGGGAGAATGCATGTGTTGATTTGATGTTTAAATATAAATGCTCATGATTATTTGTAAAGTCCTTCTGGGAATATATGTACAAGGACTTGGTGATAGATCAAATTTGTTAGGTTAATCTAAGCTCTTAATGTGTATCATTCTGGAAATGAATTTATAGATAGAAAGATCAAAGCTATTAGGTTGATCTTGAGATGTAATAGATAGGCTTTGAAGAATTCGTAGTGCAACAATCTGATCAAGATTGCAGAAGTCAAGGCAAAAACATGGAGCTTCAAGAATCGTAGTGTGCCTACCTTGAAGGGCCTCTTCGAAAAACGTAGAGTGCTCTCAACGTTTGACGAGCCAACTCAGAGATCATAGTGTGCTCTCAGAAATGTAGAGTTTACAACTCAATCAAGTGAAGATCGTAGTGTGCAAGTATTTAAGAGAAATCGTAGTGCACTCGGCTGATAGCATCAGACCAAGCACCAAGTCGACAAGTCACCACGATCTGAATCGTAGAGTACCACAATCTGAATCGTAGAGTACCATGATCTGAGTCGTAGAGTATCATCTGTCTTGTGTCAGAAGTAACAAGCCTCACGCTCTATGTGGAGACAAACTCCAACATATGAGGAATGGATTCTAAACGTTGTAGTACTCACCAGTCCCAAAGACATAAGAGATATCCTTAGTATGCAACAAAGAAGCGTATTGAAGAAGATAAGGAAAGTACCATTGGTAAGGGGGGAAACACCTTTTCAGGTGTTAGGTGAGAAAGCAGTCTGATGTGTCAGTGGGCCAGAATGCAATTCAGAAGATGTGCAGAAAAGTCTCCATCAAAGAACAGAAAGGTCAAACGCATTTAATGCTTCAACGGATGGATCCAATGGATAGTTTTCAAGATCACATATATGTAAATCAAGAAGATGAGAGAAGGAAGCAAGCATTGAACAAAAACGTACAAGAACTCTCAATGCTCAACTCTACGATCTGAGAAAAAGAAAAGCTTGCTCAGCTACTCAGTTCTTTCGAACAAGTGCTTAAACAGCAACTGAGTAGCAACCATCAAGAACTCAACATCTACCAATCAACTGAAGAAAAGTTCCAAGTCAGAAGGACTTGAAGAGTTCTGAGTGAACTGTAAGATAGCCAAGTCTGCTGGACTTGAAGAGTTCAAGAGTGAACTAAGAAGTTCCTAGACTGCTGGTCTAGAAGGAATCTAAGTGATTCATAAAGTGTAAAAGACATCCTTAGTGGATTTCCTACTCGAGGAGTAGAAGAGTGGACTAGGAGATTTAAGTACTCTGAACCACTTAAAACAACTGTGTCTCTTACATTCTTACTATAACTGCTATATCTGCCTCACTCTCATAAGCTCACTATCTTAAGGGAGATCAAAACTATTACTAATTCCGCTAAAGTTTTAATCATTATCTACTAACAAGTTAAAACGAAAAGATTTTTAAATATCTATTCAACCCCCCTTCTAGATAACTATTGTGCCTCCGGGAACTAACAATTGGTATCAAAGCAGGTTCTATTATTCAGCCTACAAAGCTTTAGTAGATCCAATGTCACACTTACCAAGTGAATCAAGAATTGGAGGTGGCAGCAAGTCACTAATGTGCAATAAAGATAAATTTGCTATCTGGAAAGTCCGAATGCAAGCATACATGGACTCAATAGATGAAGATCTATTTGAGACCATTCAAAATGGTCCCTATATTCCAACAAAGATAGCACCAACTACAGACGATCCAAACAGAATACAAATCAAAGTCAAAGAAGAATGAACTGACAACGAAAAGAGAGCTATCCAACTTGACAAAGAAGGCCAAGAACATCTTGTTTCAATCCTTAGAAGACGATTTGTTAGAAAAAGTTGTCAACAGCAAAACAGCGAAGGAGGTTTGGGAAGCACTGCTCATCATGCACGAAGGAATGGAAGAATTAAGAGAAAACAAACAATCACTCCTGACACAGCAGTACGAAATGTTTGCTCATATTCAAGGAGAAAACGTAACTGCCACCTATGAGAGATTCACCATTCTGCTCAACTCTCTACGAGCATATGTGAAGATCTATCCAAACAAAGATCTGATCATAAAGTTCATGAGAGCCCTACTGAGCAGGTGGGATGCCAAAACCACTGCTATTAGAGAGTCTAAGAATCTTCATGAGATGATAGTTCAACAACTATATGGCAATCTTCTGACATACGAACTGGAGCTGACTCAACGAGCTGAAACCCTATCAGAAGGAAGAAAGAAGGATAAGGGTGTTGCTCTCAAAGTAACTGAAAGTGCATCTAAGGTCAACACTGAGATTAATTCTGATTATGACGAAGACGATGATGAAGACTTTGCTATGCTGGTAAAAAGACTAAGAAGGTTCATGCGTCAAGGCAAAACCAGCAAGCCTAAAAAGGTCAGCAACTACAGCAGCCAGGAGCAAATGAAAGATCTATGCTACAACTGCAAGAAGCCTGGCCACTTCATTGCCAACTGCAACAAACCTCTTAGAGAAGAACTAAAGAAGAAATCACATGCAAAGAAGGAATACAAGGGCAACAAAAGGCCTCAGAAGAGAGACAAAGGCCTGGTAGCTAGAGGATCGTGGAGTGATTCAGACAATGACTCCAATCCTGATTCTGGAGATGATGAAGAACCACAAATGGCTAATCTGTGCCTAATGGCCAAACATGCAAAGGACAAACAAAATTCCAACATACATGAAGTAAGTCTCGATGAGGTATTTGACTTCAACTCTCATGATGTAGACATTAATGATTTGAGAACTGCACTGCACGACATAACAACTGATCTACATCAATACGTGAAGTTGTTCAGAGTTCTGTCTAAGGATCATTCACTACTTCAAGAGGAGAAAAAGAAAGTTCAAGAAGAGCTTGAAACAACTCTTCTAAGTACTAACCTTCTCTCCAAGCTTGAGGCTGGGAATGAGATCTTAAAACAGACAAATGAACTCAATGCACAAAGAGAGTCTAATCTAACCTCTAAAATTGAGGAACTAGAAAAGACTATCTCTACATGGAACAAATCCTCATCATCCATGGACTCCTTGCTCTCTAGTCAGAGAAATGCATTTGCCAGAACAGGCCTAGGCTTTGGGGAATCCACTTCAGAGCCATGTGTGGAAAAGACAAAGGAAACTAGCACTAGTAATGCCTCAAGTTTTAGTAGAAGCGTTACTTTTGTGAAATCCTCACAGAAGGAAGAACCAGCCCAACCTTGTTCTATTGTTTGCATCCATACTCTATGGAGTAAAGGATCTCATGCTGGCCTAGGCTTCAGAAAAGAGAAGAGTAACCCATCCTCTGCTCACCAACCTCTAAGGATCGTAGAGTTAAATAAAACCAACTCTACCAACCAACTAGGAAGGTACCGTTGAGGTAAGATACCCTCCTCACATTTCATGAGACCCAAGGACATGTGGAAGAAGGAAAATCAGTTTAACAGATGAATGACTAAAGAACTACAAAATTCCAAATGGAGAATGAACCCTCACACACACACATGCATGTGTCACATCAAATGTTTTATGTGCAATAGAGTGGGTCACAAGGCTACAAGATGTTATTATAATTCCATACATGTGAGACCCAAGATCAGACAGATTTGGGTCCCCAAGGGTACTAACAAAATAGGACCCATGCAAATATGGGTACCAAAATGAAGGTTAAATATTATGACAGGAAAAGAGCTCGACGATCACAACCTGGTATCTGGACAATGGATGCTCAAGACACATGACTGGGAACAAAGCCCTTCTATTTAACTACATAGAGAAGGAGAGTCCCTCAGTCATCTTTGGAGACAACGGCTCGAGAAAGATAAGAGGATATGGCTCTACCTGTAATGGTGCAGTATCTTTCAGCAAAGTAGTATATGTGGAAGGTCTTCAACACAACCTTCTAAGCATCAGCTAACTCTGCGACAAGGGTCATCAAGTAACATTCCTCAACAACCAGTGTCAAATCAGAGATTTGAAGACATCTGTTGTAAAGCTAACCGGGACAAGAGAAGGAAATGTCTACGCAGTGAATCTTGGTCAACTAAGCTTAGACGAGATAATATGCTTTCTGGCAAAAGCATCTAAAGATATGAGCTGGCTATGGCATAGACAGTTGTCCCACTGAAACTATAAAAGCATGTCTAAACTGGCATCAAAAGATCTCGTTGAAGGCCTACCTAAGTTCAACTTCGTAAAAGAAAGGTCATGCAATACCTGTCAGCTTGGAAAACAAACTAGTAGCTCATTTAAGTGCAAAACTGCCAACTCTATCGACAAGCCCCTGCAGTTGCTCCACGTGGATCTATTTGGGCCAATTCCAACAACAAGTCTTGGAGGAAAAAGATACACTCTAGTTATAGTCGACGACCACACCAGATTCACATGGGTATTCTTCCTAACCTCAAAGGATGAAATGAGCTCCCAATTGATCAAGATGTTCACACTGGTGATGAACGAGAAAGGAGAGAAAATCAAGGCTATAAAGAGTGATCATGGAAGAGAATTCGACTTCTCAAAAATGTACCAGTTCTGTACAGACAATGTCATCAGTCATAACTTCTCAGCTCCACGAACCCCTCAACAAAATGGATTAGCTGAACAAAAGAACAGAACTTTGATAGAGGCTGGAAGAACTCTACTAGCA
Source organism: Panax quinquefolius (assembly GCA_020205615.1). NCBI lineage: Eukaryota > Viridiplantae > Streptophyta > Magnoliopsida > Apiales > Araliaceae > Panax > Panax quinquefolius. The sequence continues at coordinate 99,855,014 of CM035169.1, forward strand.
AACTGACTCATCTACTAAATACTTACAGGCGGAAGTCATCAACTTTGCATGTGTTACGCGAGCGAGATCAACGATACACTCTACGATTAAGAAGACACCCTACGAACTGTGGAAAGGAAGAAAGCCAAATGTCAGCTACTTTCATGTATTCGGCTGTGTATGCTACATTCTCAACAATGGGAAGCAGTACTTAACAAAATTTCAATCAAAGTCAGACGAAGGAATCTTTCTTGGATATGCCACAGATAGTAAAGCCTACCGAGTATTCAACGAGAAGACACTGAGTATTGAAGTCTCGATTCACATCATCTTTGATGAAACAGACTTAGACAAAATAGTGCTTCAAGACACTACGACCGATAGTGCAGACGCTACGAATGAAATCGTCGAGCTCAACACTACGATCGTAGTGCCAAATAATGAAATCGTTGAGAAAGAGAATGAGATAGTAGAGAGGCCTATGCAAGACAACGAACCTCCACACCAAGAAGAAGAAATAGATCTTGAAGATTTAAGACAAGAAGGTATCAGGACAGATGTTCCAACCAGAAATAGACGGGCAAGAGATCACACCCAAGATCTAATCATTAGAGATCTGAGTGCAAGAGTCAAAACAAGAGCCGCCACCCAAAATGAATGCTTTTATCTAAGCTTTCTATCACAAATGGAACCAAAGAAGATAGATGATGCTATGGGAGACCCCAGCTGGATAGAAGCCATGCAGGAAGAACTCAACCAATTTGAAAGAAGCAAAGTATGGAGATTGGTACCAAGACCAAAGAGTCATCCTGTCATTGGAACCAAATGGGTCTTCAGAAACAAGATGGATGAAGATGGAGTAATAACCACGAACAAGGCAAGATTAGTGGCCAAGGGCTACTCTCAGGAAGAAGGCATTGACTACGATGAGACATTTGCACCTGTTGCCATACTTGAAGCCATCAGAATCTTTCTTGCCTTCGCTGCTCACATGAAGTTCAAGGTCTTCCAAATGGACATCAAAAGTGCATTCCTGAATGGAGAACTTCAAGAAGAAGTCTATGTAGAGCAACCTCCAGGTTTCATCAATCCATCTCTGCCCAATTATGTTTATAGATTAGACAAAGCCTTATATGGTCTTAAATAAGTACCTAGAGCATGGTATGAAACACTAACTAACTTCCTGATTGAAAATGGGTTCACTAGAGGTAGAGTAGATACCACATTATTTCTTAGAAAGCATAAAGACAAAGTCTTATTGGTTCAAATATATGTTGATGATATTATTTTTGGTTCTACTGATGAAAAGTTATGTAAGTAATTCTCCAAGCTAATGCAGAGCAAGTTTGAAATGAGCATGATAGGTGAGCTAAATTTCTTCCTTGGACTGCAAGTAAAGCAGACTGATGAAGGAATCTTCATAAACCAAGCCAAGTACATCAAAGATTTGCCTAAGAAGTATGGCATGGAATCAGCCTCTCCCATGAAAACCCCAATTGCTCCTGCAACCAAACTTGACAAAGATGAAAAAGGTAAAAGTATTGATATAACTCAATACAGAGGTATGATAAGCTCTCTTTTATATCTAACTTTCAGTAGACCAGACATAATGTTTGCAATATGCATATGTGCTAGATTTTAGGCTAACCCTAAAGAATCAGATTTATCTGCTGTAAAGAGGATTTTCTGGTATCTCAAGGGTACACCTTACTTGGGGCTTTGGTACCCCAAGGAATCCTCATTTGAACCAACAGGATATACAGATGCTGATTTTGAAGGCTGTAAAATATATAGAAAGAGTACCAGTGGCACATGTCAATTGCTAGGAAACAGACTTATGTCGTGGTTTAGCAAAAAGCAAAACTCAAGATTCACGTTAAGCTCGAAGGTTGAATACATTCTTCTTTGGCATTCTTTTATTTCGAGATCTATGGATGAAAAATCAGCTAGCTGATTATGGGTTTGATTTTAAATCCATTCTCATTCACTGTGATAACATAAGTGCCATAGCAATAACTCATAATCCTGTTATGCATTCTAGGACTAAGCATATAGAAATAAGGTATCACTTCATTAGGGATCATGTGCAAAATGGAACTATATCTTTACAATTTATCCCCACTGAAAATTAACGTGCTGATGTTTTTACAAAACTTCTAGATGAATCCAAGTTTAACAAGTTAATAAGTGAGCTAGGAATGCTTAATTTACAACCATGAAATATATGCTCTATTATGTGCTAACTATACAGATACAAAGGCAATGGTTGAAATCGTAGACATGATTAAGGGAAGTCCACGATTGTAGAGCTGAAGTGACATTAAAGAAAATGATCGTAGCATAGACTCAACCATTGTAGTGCAGACTCAACGATAGCAGAACACCACCATCAAGAGGCGCATCATGTGATGATAATTTCAAAACAAAGAAATCTCTCTGATAAGCGCCTCAGGAACAAACCTAACCCTTGACTCACTCCAAGAAGTTGGCTCTTCCTGAGCTACCTTAAAAGAATGCTAAGTGATAAGTGCATATTATTCATTTATTTTGATTCCTTTATATTTCGTTTTATTCCATGTTTCATGTGCATATGAGCTTATTAATGTGTTTAATAATTTCAGGAAGAATTGGAGCTAAAATGAGGAAAATGAGAAATTACAGGGTTTTTAGCATTAAGTTGAATGCATGATGTAGGCTTGGGACTTGAATTTTATCGTAAAGGTCTTCTTTAGCTTTTCAGAACATCCTGAATCGTCCCAATCGGAGTTCATATGAAAAAGTTATGATCTTTTTACTAAACAAACGTTGAACCTCAAAGTTTGGAAGTTACAATTTACACAGCAGTCCGTTGGAGCCTCATTTCGACCTTGATTCAGCGCGAATCTGTCAATTCTCAAAGAATAAAAGTTGTAGATCTCGTCGATATCTTCGTTTTGATAGGTAGCAGGCCCCGTAACACTTCCCAGATCAAAACTTATGCTCGTTTTACCAAAGGACGTCGCAGCAGGAAATGAAAATTCGCCCCAGCGAATTTGAGCGGGAAAATTGAGAAATCTTCGATTTTTTGAAAGTTTCTAAATGCATATTTTGACAGATTTCTACATGGAATTGGATTTATATTTCTATTAGAATTAGGATATCTTTAGACTAAGATTTATTTTCAAATTAGATTCTATTTCTTTATGGAAACTAGTTATGATTTGTAATTCCTTTTAGGATTTGGATTTCTACTTCCTATAGGATTTAAGACTTTATCTAGCACTATAAATAGAGGATGCTAGTCAGGGTTTTATCGATGGAATTATCTACTACATTCTCTCATCTACAATATTGGAGGATTGAAGACATGAGCTAAGTTCTTTTTATTCAGTTCTAAGGGATGTTGAACCTTATTTATAATTAATGGTTAATTGAGTATTCATTATTTATTCCTTCTCACATGAAATTCATTCTTGATAATCGATTTAATTTACGAATGCTATTTGGCTTAAGCGATTTGATTTCTGCGAGGATTGAGTTGGTTAACAAATATCATATGCTAGATCAAGGAATAATATTACGTGTAATTGATATTGTTTCTAATCACAAGTAGTAATTAGTAATATCTGATTGTGGACAAGCTTTTGAGTATTGCTATGATTATTAGAAGACAAGTTAAACAATCTGAGTTTATGTGTTTGTTGCCTGGAATAGTCTAATTCCCTAGTTCTTAATGCTGCTATTATATTAAATCTAGAGAGCCTATTCTAGGTTATATAATTGTTAGAATCTTGTGAAGAGCTTATTTCATTGAGTGACAATCTAAGGGGAGTTTCGGGTAGCAGAGCTTGTTGTTACCTAGGGCTATTAGTTTCATTGAAGGGCAAATATTGTTACACTTGATTACTCTATTATTATAAAAAGGTGACACTGAACTGAAGAACTGAAGCTTTTTATTCATTGTTTATTCTTATTAATTTAGTTAATTAATTCAAAATCCCCTTTTTATTAGAAATCATAGGATAAATATAAACCAAATCACTCTCTGTGGGATCGATCCTTGTTTACTACTGTGCTAATTGTTTAAATTTGTAAAGTGAAAGTGAGGTTAATTTAGGAGTGGAAACGACAGCTCCCACTAAGTCAAAAACTCATCACAAGGATCCGGTCAGACTCGACGATCGTAGCTCAGACACGACGAATACTGGACAGACTCGGTGATCGTAGCTCAGACACGACGATTGCTGGACAGAATCAATGATCGTAGTTTAGACTCAATGAATGCAAAGCAGACTCAACGATCACAAAAGCTACCTCAACGATCGTAGTCCTCCCTAAGGACACATCAGCTCTGCAGGAGCTAAGGGCAAATCAGTACAATACTTCTTAGTCGAATTCGTAGAGCCAAGTAGAATTCGACACCTGTCCCACTAAGAAAAATGGAGAGAGGGAAGTTACATGTACTATTTGAAAGCGCCTTTTTGAAATCAGAAGTTCAAAATATTATCTCTCTCATCCTCTCTCAAAACAGAAACCCTAAATCAGAAGAAAGCTCAGTCAATCACACTTCTTGCAAGAAAATCAATGGCGGCTTCCAGTGTTATCTCCAGCTACAGACTTTGCTTTGACGAGTTCAAAATAGCTTAATCCAAGTTTCACAAAACTCTGTCGTTACTGAAAAAGGCATGTCTTGAAGAAGCTTTGGGCACAGACACATTGATCTACCCGAAGCTGGGAAAAGAATTCTACAATAATGGTGTCTTTGAAAACAACACCATCACTGCGAAAGTCAGGAACGTAAAAATCAGACTAAAGGCTATGGACATCAATCTAGCCCTAGGTCTCAAACTTGAAGGGTATCCATCCATAGATGGAATAGACTTCCATATGGGACTCAAAAAGATGCATCATAAGAAATCACCCTCTATCAAAGGATACAAGAAGAAGGAGTTTCCATAGAGGTATGAATTTTTAGCTCATATTGTTAGAAAATGTATATGTTGCAAGAGCTCTGGTCATGACTCTGTAAATGAGGTGCAACTCAAGCTCATGACGGCCATATGTTATGAAATACAACTTAACTATGGGGCTCTATTGCTTGAATGGATTGGGAAGTGGTTAGTCAGCTTAAAGAAGACAAAGAGCTCTCAAAAGATGCTATACGGGCGATTTATAAGCATCATCCTACAAGCTGCTTTGGGTGACAAGATTAAGGACGACGAAGGAGAAGCCATTAATCCAAACAGGCGTATGACCCAACAACTATTCAAAAACTGGAAAAGGAATCCTGCTAAAAATGTGCGGATGATGTCTAAATCCAGTGGAAGAACTGGTGAAATAAGGGAATCGGGAGTGCCAAGAAATATGTCAGTTGTCAGAGAAATTGAAGGAGAAGAAGAAGAAGAAACAAACAAGGGAGAACCCTCTGCCCTTATCAGAAAAATCAAGGGCAAGAGGAAGCTTAAGTCTAGGTTGGAAGAAGAACCCCGAAGATCCACAACTGATAACCAGTAGAGTCCTCTGACATTTAGACTCTAAGGATCCTGAGAAAGAAGCAACAGCAGGCTGAGGCAGAAGAAGATAGAGCTACCATATCTCAGCTGCTGAAGAAGAATAAGATCAGCCACAAACCCAAAAAGCCATCTCTCTCTTCAATTGTAGAGTCTTTACTGATCGTAGAGACCAGACCAAACACCTCGAGAAAAGAAGCTGCCACACCTGATAGTCTGGGTGAATAATAGGACAAAACTGAAGTTCAAGAAAGTCCTGAGGTTGTGGCTCAGCCTATAAAATCAAGAAGAAAATTGGTCAAGAAATATATCCTTGAAAATGAAAAAGTGCTCAAGGAGAAAGACTTGAATATGGCTGCCAAAAAGGAATTGTCCAAAGCAAGCCAAGAGGACAATGCTCCAGCTGAGGGGGAGATCCCTAAAGTTCTTATGATTGAGAATACACCAGCTGAGGGGGAGATGCTTGAAGCTCCCATCCTAGAAGATTCTCCAGTTGAAGGGGAGCTATTGATTGTACAAGAAGATGATCAAGCTGAGGGGTAGGCTCATGACATCTCCATAGCAGAAGAAGAGGTCCCTGCAAGAAATGAAGAAGAACCAGTGCAAGAACATCATAAGGCAATTGAGATAATGGAATCCTCCAACGAGAACAGAGAAGAGGAAGAAGATGATGAGGTCGAGATCACAGTTGTGGGCATAAATGGGTACAGAAGAGCTAACTATGAGCAACTATTTTTATATCTACCCATGATACCTTTCCATCAAGCTCAAATTCTAAATTCCTAGAATCACGTGTTTTGGAGCTTCAAAGAGTATCTGGCCATCTCCGTACTAGCCAATGGATTCTCAGGAAGATTCAACTTTGCCAAGAAGTTACTCACAAATAACTCTTCCTCAAAGTATAAACCTGAGGTACTGTCTATCCCAACCCACTTCAGAGTTAATCACTTGTCATCATCCTCATTTAGTCAATTTTATGAAATCCCACGATGGTTGGAAGTAATTCTTCACCCACTAAATCAATTTCCAGTTACAAAATCCCAAAATTCTGTAACTTAGGAACCAAATGCAGTTAACTTCATAAATGCTCCCACAACCCATCATCTCTACGATCATGGACTCTAGCCTCATTGCAGAGTCTCCACCTCAAATCGTAGAGTCACCAAACCTAAACATCCAAACCCAGGCCCCTCCATCAGATATTCTCTCCTCATCCAGCAACGAATACTTCAGTATCGATCCTGCCCTCTACTCACTACAAGATCAATACCAAAGACAAACCCCTTCCTCACAAACTCCCCAACTGAATGAAATTCTTTCAGAGTTGTCCACAAAAGCTGACTTGGAAGAAATGTCTAAGAAAGTGATCAAGGAACTCGATGAGAGTCTTGAACAACACACTGACCTCATTCAGCTGCGATTAACAACAATGATCAATGCTGCCAATAAACTCCCACAATCCCTAAGCTCTACGCTCTCTAAGACACTTAAGGAGTTTATCAAGAAAATGATTCATAGCATAAAGGATCGGGCTGACATTCACTTTCTAGCAGCCAAGAAACATAGAGAAGCTGTCCTTGCCCTACAGACAACTGAAGAAAATCAGAATAGAAACATGTTGGAAAGCTTCCTCAATCTACAAACTACCGTTAAAGAATTTCAAAAATTCTACGTCAGCAGTGGCTAGTAAACTGACAACATTCTATTAGTTCTCTAACAAAGGGAAGCTCGGTCTGAAGCTCTAATCGAAGAAAATCGAGAGGACATTGCTCAGACTAAAAGTCAGCTCAACGAGCTTGTCCAAGGACTGAATCGCTTCTCAGCAGACATTCGAACCCTTGATGCTGACATAAAGGGGGAGAATAAGGGGAAAGGAGGAGCCCAGGGCGGAGACAGAGGAGATCAAGGAGGTAGAGGAGGTCAAGGAAGCCAGGGAAGAGGCAGAGGTTAATTCCACACTAAAGCTTCAAGAAGCCATCAACAAACTCCACGATCAAGTAATCAGACTCAACGATCTGATCAGCAAGAAGTCTTAATGGCTCAATCAATAAGGAGTGAAGGGCCAACTACCAGCTCACAAAATGTGATAACTACATGCCTAAGAATGCCAATTGGAGATCCTGCATTCATGAATAGGCATGATCACAACCTAAGGTTAAGCCCAAGTGAGCTGGAAGGGATAGCCAAAAGGGATGAAGCAAGCAGGAAAAGAAAGGCTGAGGAGTATGCCAATCCTCCACGCAAAAGACCAAAGAAATAGAGATAAGTGAAATTTAAATTCTTATTTATGAAAAGCTAAATTGTAATACTCTTCAATCATCAATAAATTCATGCTTATTCTCTAGAAATTTCAGCTTCTCACTGAAATACTAAGTCATGTTTAAATTTCTCGCAATTGCATCTAGATACTAATAATCATGAAAACAAATCTCCTTGGATGTGTCAACATCAAATAGTGGGAGATTGTTGGGAGAATGCATATGTTGATTTGATGTCTAAATATAAATGCTCGTGATTATTTGTAAAGTCCTTCTAGGAATATATGTACAAGGACTTAGTGATAGATCAAATTTGTTAGGTTGACCTAAGCTCTTAATGTGTATCATTCTGGAAATGAATGTATAGATAGAAAGATCAAAGCTGTTAGGTTGATCTTGAGATGTAATAGATAGGCTTTGAAGAATTTGTAGTGCATCAATCTGATCAAGATTGCAGAAGTCAAGGCAAAAATGTGGAGCTTCAAGAATCGTAGTGTGCCTACCTTGAAGGGCCTCTTCGGAAAAAGTAGAGTGGTCTCAACGTTTGACGAGCCAACTCAAAGATCATAGTGTGCTCTCAGAAACGTAAAGTTTACAACTCAAGTAAGCGAAGATCGTAGTGTGAAAGTATTTAAGAGAAATCGTAGTGCTCTCGGCTGATAGCATCAGACCAAGCACCAAGTCGACAAGTCACCACGATCTGAATCGTAGAGTACCACGATCTGAATCATAGAGTACCACGATCTGAGTTGTAGAGTATCACCTGTCTTGTGTCAGAAGCATCAAGCCTCATGCTTTACGTGGAGACAAACTCCAACATATGAGGAATGGATTCTAAACGTTGTAGTACTCACCAGTCCCAAAGACATAAGAGATATCCTTAATATGCAACAAAGAAGTGTATTGAAGAAGCTAAGGAAAGTACCATTGGTAAAGGGGAAAAAACATTTTCAGGTGTTAGGTGAGAAAGTAGTCTGCTGTGTCAGTGGGCCAAAATATAAATCAGAAGATGTGTAGAAAAGTCTCCATCAAAGAACAGAAAGGTCAAACACATTTAATGCTTCAACGGATGGATCCAACAGATAGTTTTCAAGATCACATATAAGCAAATCAAGCATATGAGAGAAGAAAGCAAACATTGAACAAAAACGTACAAGAACTCTCAACGCTCAACTCTACGATCTGAGAAAAAGAAAAGCTTGCTCAGCTATTCAATTCTTTCGAACAAGTGCTTAAACAGCAACTGAGTAGCAACCATCAAGAACTCAACATCTACCATTCAACTTAAGAAAAGTTCCAAGTCAGAAGGACTTGAAGAGTTCTAAGTGAACTGTAAGAGAGCCAAGTCTGCTGGACTTGAAGAGTTCAAGAGTGAACTAAGAAGTTCCTAGACTGCTGGTCTAGAAGGAATCTAAGTCATTCAGAAAGTGTAAAAGACATCCTTAGTGGATTTCCTACTCGAGGAGTAGAATAGTGGACTAGGAGCTTTAAGTGCTCTAAACCACTTAAAACTACTGTGTCTCTTACATTCTTACTATAACTTCTATATCTGCTATAACTGCTATATCTGCCTCACTCTCATAAATTAACTATCTTAAGGGAGATCAAAACTAATATTAATTTTGCTAAAGTTTTAATCATTATCTACTAACAAGTTAAAACGAAAAGATTTTTAAATATCTATTCAACCCCCCCCCCCCCCTTCTAGATAACTATTATGCCTCCAGGAACTAACAGACTCTACATGCCCCGAGGAAATCTCGTACAGGGGAACTCTGCGCCTCAAGCCTATTATGGTCATAAACTTCCAGCTCATGTCACCGACAGCCATCCGAGCATAAGGCCTATCCAATGGTAAGTATGTAGGACACTCATACTCCTCCAATGTAGGAGTCAGCTCCTGGGTATCAAATCTAAACACCTGTCTATCTGGTACCCAATGCTCCAAAATACCCTCTACAAAGCCCAGTAGAACCTGAAACGTCAGGAGGGTCATAGAGTGACGCAACAACTGATCAACTGTTACCCGATCTATGGAGGACAAACTGCCATACAATAATCTCAAGGAAGATGCCACCAACAATGGTGGGGTATGCTCAATCAAACTGACTTTGGATGAAGACATCTGTATGGTCATATCATAAGACCATCCAAGGGTCAATACTAAACTCATCTCTGGAAATGCATGTCCATAACATAATGCATGCATGATAAATAATAGATGACAATATGATGTAGAGAATGGAAAAAAGTATACATACATTCCTAACTACATCATCATCTAAATACATCATCTTTGTATACAACTAAAAAATACAAGGAAATGGGGCAGTGCCGTCCAATAACTAACAAAGGCCTATCAAAAGATATAACGAGAATGGGGCACATTCGCCCAATATATAACAGATACCTATCAAAAGATATAGCAAGAAATGCATCAAAAGAAGTCAATAGTGTTGATGTCCACATCATCCAACCTATCCATCTAATATAACTCCTCCTGAGTCACTGAATCTCTACTAGTAGGGATATCAGGTTGATATAACCAAGGATCTGCACCGGTAAAACCATCCGAATATGGGCAACCTGAAGAGCCAGCCCTAGAGCTGGAAGGATCAAAAGTATCTACCTCGAAAGGATCTTTGCCCAAATGTTAGATAAAGAAATGTGCCCGGTCCAACTTTTGGGTCAAACTATCAATCTGCGTCAGATGAGTGGGCTCTCGGACGCAGACAATCCAATCCGTCATCGTGACGGAGCCAAGAACTATATTCCCCGTAAACTGTGTGGCACGGGTTTGGGGTCCAATGGTGGGAGGGAACCACCAGCGATAAAAAGCCTCATGAGTGAAAGGTCCCTTTGACAAAGTAAAGCCATCAACACCCACCAATGGGACATCAATTATCGAATGCGATAAAAGCCAATAATGTCTGACATGAGGACATATCGGAATACGAATCTCTCCTATGGTGCTCCTAATAGCACGCTATCCTAAATAGAACTCCCAACCTCTGTATGTAAAGAGAGGAATCCGACGGGTGGACAACACATACTCGACACCAGTCGGGAAACCACCCTCGAAGCCAACTATCAAGTGGTCCTCAGAGTAAGGAACTCATGTAATGACATCAGCTGTCAACAACTCCAATGGTAAGCACGAATGGGTGAAACCCTCAGCTACAGGAACCTCCATCAAAGTGGAGTGATGCCATCGACGTCCCTATGGATAGGTGTCTAAACCTAGCAGGCTAACGGGATGAAGACATGGGAGCATCTCGTAGGCCCAAAACTGCTAATATAAGATCAAATATATACGGTCAGTCAAACTCTCAACCCAAATAAGGGAAATCAAAAGAGAAAATACCCACCATCAGGAACTGGTAGAACCCTAACCAAACCTCTATCACGCCCTCTGAGCGTAGGTGCATCCTCCTGATGAAGTAGGCGAAGGTGTAAGACCCTCAATCAAACTCTCCAATATAGTCCACCTCCCGTGTGGCGCTAACTAAAGAGAATGACACCGTCGAGGAGTTATCAGCCAAGAAACAACCCCTGAGGATGATCAGGAACAATCGCTGAAGGATGCGATCCCTAACCCTCCGATCATCGGGCAATGGCTCAGTCAAAGCCCCACTCACGGCATCTACACTCAAAGGACCAATATAAATTATCATGCCCTTGAGCGTCGTAGCTGCGACTCCCAATAAGGATATGATGGCAGTCAGGGAAATATCAGCCACAAAAGGCACTGGCGCCCCAAAAACTCTATCCAAGTGATGAATCGGCAAATCCATCGGTGTCACCATCAGCTCGCAATCCAGCAAATGGAGAGACTAAGTTTGGTGAAACTAGCGCTCAGATAAAGCCCTAAGATAACCCCATTGACAACGACGGGGGAGGATGGAAAAGAAAGCATCCAAACCCCAAGCATGCATAATCTCTCGGTACTCTGGATGAAGAGTATGGTATAGAGAATGTATGTTAAAAGTTCCCTCTAGGTTGCGTAAATCCGAGAACCTGCATCATAATGAAAATCACCATCAAAACCCTTGTCCCCACAAATGGGAAAATGAAGATTAACACGGCTTTTACCTCGTTCGCATTAAGATAGATCGAGGGGTGATGACTCAAATCATCCAGAAGCTATGGAATTGTCACATTTATAGTTGGAAGCTCCCTACGGGGAATGAAAGAAGAAGGAGCAAGATCCACAACGAGTACGTCCTCACTCCTCCTCATCCTCAACATCTGGTCTCTCAACCCGGATAGGACGAATCACCGACTCCGTCAACCGACGAGGCTGTCGGGTTGGGCGAGGCCGAGGCACATCTAAAGCTCTCATCCTCACACCTGAAGAGGTCCTACGGGAGTTACTTGGCTGGTCTGGATCCATATATCTGAACAAAAGTGTCCAAATCACCTCAGAAAGGGTGTGGTAAATTCTAACTTGGAGCTCATTATATGCATTTTATGTCTATATGCATGCATGCATTACTTTAACATACGCCTAGAGTAGAGTTAAAAATGCGTGTTCATTAAATGCCTAGACTCGTGAAAAATATTTTGTCAAAGTCTCCTTTGTAAAAAGGACTATCCGCATGCGCGTAGGCATGACTAGGTGGCCATTCAGTAGCACACCAACACAAAGTCATAAACATCCTATATGCATGAAAAATATCAAAGAAATAATCCATAAAGATAGCAAAATTAGCAGGATTTCTTTTCTTCCATACCTTTGCTCATTTGTCTTCAAATTGATGAACAAATAGCAGAAAAGGGTGTGAAATTGAATGTTTCAAAAGTCAATTTTTTCACATCAATACATTCAGCATAGTAAAATACTAACATTTACTATGTTGAATAATTTTTATCAAGATATATGAGCATGCATATTCACTACTATGTATTTTGAAGCATTTTGTATGATCTCACTTTTCAACGGTCAAAACTGGAAAAGAAAACATGTAAACGTTACCAGGATAATGCAGAACGATTGTACGATGACGGATTTTTACAAAAAATAGCCCAAACTCAGTAGATCTGAAGATTAAATCTCGGATTTTTTGTGGTGCTCCAAGTTAAAAATAAGTTGTGAAAGGGAAAGACAAGTGAGATATAACCCGCGAGTGGCCATGGGTGTACTCATGGAAGCCACAGGTCTACCTGTGGCTACCCTAGGTGGTCCCCACCCCCTCCAACTCGATCAAATTTCAGTTGCAAAAAAGATCCCACAAGCTAAAAAGTCAAATCAGGAAAAAAGATGCAACGCGATTAAGCAGAAAAGCCTGAAATCCTAATTTCTAGAGACCAAACTGCGGGTCTACATATCAATCATTAGTATTCGCCCAAACACGGGGTTCACAAAAACTGATGATCATAGCTGTTGAAAGCTACCCTTGGCAATACCTCGCTATGGTCTGATGCCAACAACTTGGGTGTAATTGCAATCAAAAGCATACATCTCGTCAAAAATTCATCCTCAGCAGAGATTTCATACCTAGTTAGCCGTTGAAAACAATTTCAGCGATGGTCAGGCAACACTGATATCACCAGTCGTTGACAATAAATCTAATGAAGCATCGGAGATGGTCTGATGATGTTAGCCGTTGAAAGCCATTTTAACGAAGGTCAGTCAACCCTGACATCACCAGCCATTGGCAGTAAATCCAATGAAGCATCAGAGATGGTTCGATGATGTTAGCCGTTGAAAGATATTTCAATGAGGGTCAGGCAGCCTTGACATTACCAGCCATTGGTAATAACTTCAGCGAAGCATTGGAGGTGGTTCGATAATTCCAGCAGTTGAAAGACATCTCAATGAGGGTCAGGCAGCCCTGACAGTATAAATTGTTGGCTATCACTCCAACAAAGCGTCAAAAAGACCTGACGGTACAAACCATGGAAAACCATCCTCATCAGAGAGGACCGATGATGGAATCTGTTATAGAGGTCCTCAGCAATCAAAATAGGATTCCTCAAAGAGTCACTCGCACATGAGAAGAGCATCTTCGGTGGAAAGCCTGTAATGAGGATTAAGAACTTTAGTGATAACCCCAATGTCAACATTCTGTGGTCTCAAGCATGGAGAAACCTCCAAAGATTTTGAGGACATCTTTGTAACTCGTCGACAAATTAGGTTCAAATAGCACTGATAGACGGTTCAAACCGCTGGCGATAACCCCGACATTGCATCAGAAGATTCATGTGATAAGAGCTTTGGAAACTACCGGTCAAGTAGACATCCAAATAGTTTAACAGGGTCATCATGAACAACTCCATCCACAGACAGAAGCGGCGGGAGCATGCAATTATCACATCCTGTTGGAAACCATTCCAATAAACAACACTCAGCATATATTCGCATCATGTTGCATTACATTTGCATCATAATTAGCTTGTCACATTTCAAGTGTCTAGTAGTCTTTATAATATCCATGCCATTACATTGCATGAATATGATAAAGAGAGGCATTTGTAGACACTATAAATTTTTGTGTTCCTATTACTAACCCTGCAAGAGGGCAGAATCGTCTTCTAGAGATAACCTTGGAAGTCATATCATTTTTCAATCCCGAAAACAACCCATGGATACTCATTTTACAATCTCATAGATAACCCCTAGATACTTAGTTACAATCCCGAAGATAACCCCGGGAGATTTAGTTCCAACCTCGGAGATAACCCCTAGGGATGCAGTCCAAATTTTGGAGATAACCCCATAAAAGTTAATTTCAATCCCAAAGACAACCCCGGGAAACTTAGTTCTAACCCCGGGAGGTCAAGCCAACTCAGAGATAACCCTGTGGACATTCAGCAGTTACAACAACCCAATCTCAGAGATAACCCTGAGCAACAACCCAATCATTATTTTGCCACCTCAACACCACATTCACGTCGTCTTAACACATTTCAATCCACACTGCATATTAAGGTGTCTCACAAGAACCATAGCTTAAATCCCGAGTGGCAACTACATAGGACTGCACAACGGATGGACTTTGAAGACTCAGAGATCTGGTTATTGACCCATCTTCCCGGCTTCATACAACCTATAATCCTATATCATTGTGCAGCACTCAACAACATCATTCTAAAAAGGTATAACACTCCTTTATCGGTTGGCCGGATTAAAAGTTATGAAGGTTCAAGCGGACAACACATATCCAAAGTGCACGTACATCGAGACGATGGGACCCGCATGGCCTGAGGAAACTCGGGCAGCCGCGGGTAGACCTGTGGCTATCTAGTCTGTAAATATGAGCTCTTGGCAGCTCATTTAAAAAAAAGAGAAAATGAGAGAAAACTTTGTCCATTTCATCTTGTAACCACTGCTAGAGTGCTCTAAACCTAGTGATTCTTCATTCTAAACACTTGTAAGATCGTGTTTTGTAACATACTGAAGTTTAACCAGTGGAAACCAAGTTTTCAGGCATCAAAAGCTATCTAAAGTCTTATTGGCAGCCCACTATAAGATTTTTTAGGTTTTTAAGCTTTTTATTACTTTGATACGTATATATCTACTAACGTTGAGAGTTGCGTTGTGTGGGTATGCTCGGATCGTCAATCCGTGGCTTTATATTACTTATATATATAAATATATAAACAATAAAAGGCCACGAAGTGATCTCCTGGCCAGACAAGAATATATATATATAAGTAGTAAATGGCCACGATGTAAACTCCAGGCCTAACAGAAATGTATGTGTGTGTATATATATATATATATATATATATATATATATATATATATTTACATTTCAAAGTCCTGCCTGGAGTTTACTTCATGGCAGTTGATCATCAATATATATATACTTATATATATATTTATCGCTTTTATAAATATCTACTTTAATCGCTTTCATAATGTAGATATTTAATCTTTCAGCCTACGGGCTAGATTTGCCTAAATCTGGCTATTTCTAACTTTAACTGGTTCAAAGTTACTAAACTAGAACCATTGAAGCTAGAATGGTTTATATTTATTCAAATCTAGTTATTTTCTAGCTTTTGTACATATTGCTTTCTTATGTGAGCCTAGGAAACAATTCCAGCGACAATTTGAATATCTGAATGACCAAGAAGCATCCACTTCCAAGTCACAACCCTTAATCATTGAACCGCAAGTCCTTGATCTCAAGCCCTTGCCAAACCATTTGAGGTATGCCTATTTAAGAGATTCATCCACCGTACCAGTTATTATTTCTACATCTTTGGATAAGGCTCAGGAAGAGAAGCTACTTCAAGTTCTCAAATAGTATAAAACAGGCCTGGGGTGGTCGATTGCAGATATAAAAGGTATCAGTACATCTTTTTGCATTCATAAAATCTTACTCGAAGATGGGTCTAAGCCTTCAATCGAACATCAGTGGCGGTTGAACCCCATTATGAAAGAGGTGGTCTAAAAAGATATAATCAAATTGCTAGACGCGGGCATTATCTACCCCATCTCTAACAGTCCCTGAGTTAGTCCCATCCAATGCGTACCGAAGAAGGGCGGCATGACAGTAGTGTCAAACGAGAATAATGGGCTTATTCCCACCAGAACGGTTACTGGATGGAGGGTATGCATGGACTATAGGAAGCTGAACAAGTCCACTCATAAAGATCATTTCCCTCTACCCTTGATTGACCAGATACTCGACAGACTCGTTGGGCACAAATTTTATTGTCTCTTTAACGAATATTTTGGCTACAATCAAATTGCTATAGCACCCGAAGATCAAGAGAAGACTACATTTACTTGTCTTTATGGGACCTTTGCCTTCCAAAAAATGTCTTTCGGGTTGTGTAACGCTCCTGTAACATTTTAGTGTTGCATGATGTCCATCTTTTCCAATATGATGGAACAGATCCTCGAGGTTTTCATGGATGAATTTTCTGTCTTTGGGAGTTCTTTTGAAAATTGTCTACAAAATCTGACTGCCATCCTGAAATGATGCGTAGAGACAAACCTAGTGTTGAATTGGGAGAAATGCCACTTCATGGAAAGAGAGGACATTATTTTGGGGCACAGGGTATCTGCTTACGGGATTGAAGTAGACAAAGCCAAAATCGATGTTATCGATAATCTACCACCGCCATCATTAGTGAAAGGGTTAAGGAGTTTTTTGGGGCATGTAGGATTTTATAATAGGTTCATCCAAGACTTTTCAAAAATGACCAAGCCGCTCTATAGCTTATTGGAAAAGGACATGTCTTTCAAGTTTGACGAAGCCTACGTAGGAGCGTTTAAATTATTAAAGGAAAGACTTATCTCAGCTCCTATAGTAGTGGCTCCTGACTGGACCTTTTCGTTTGAACTTATGTGTGATGCCAGTGATTTTGCTATTGGAGCAGTGTTGGGCCAACGGAGGGACAAAGTGTTTCACATGATTTACTATGCCAGTAAAACCTTGACTGATGCTCAACTTAACTACACCACAACTGCAAAAGAGCTTCTGGCAGTGGTATATGCCTTGGATATGTTTCGCTCATATCTCATCGGAACCAAGGTTATCGTGTACACTGACCACTCGGCAATCAAATACATTATCTCAAAGAAAGATGTTAAGCCAAGGTTGATTAGATGGGTCCTTCTACTCTAACAATTCGATTTGGAGATTCGTGATAAAAAAGGAAATGAAAACCAAGTTGCGGATCACTTATCGAGATTGGAAAACCCAAATCATTCGGGGGATGGTGAGAAAGATATCAATGACTTTTTCCCGGATGAGCAGTTGTATGTTGTCAAAAGCGTAGCATCGTGGTATGCAGACTTCGCAAATTGTGTTGCTTGTAATGTGTTGCCCCCTAACATGAGCTATCAACAGAGGAAGAAATTCCTAAATGATGTGAATCATTATCTGTGTGACGAGCCATTCATGTTCAAACAATGTGCATACCAAATTCTGCGAAGATGTCTACCAGAGGAAGAAATTGAGGGTGTGCTCCATCACTATCATTCCTCAAACTACGGAGAGCATTTTGGTGGTCAAAGAACAACTGTAAAAGTGCTCAAATCTGGTACCTATTGGCTGACTTTATTTAAAGATTCTCACCTTTATGTATCGTGTTACGATAATTGCCAGAGGGTAGGAACCATTTCAAAAATCCATGAAATGCCTCTGCAAAATATTCTGGAGGTAGAACTGATTGATGTTTAAGGAATAGATTTCATGGGCCCGTTTTCATCCTCGTACAACAATCTATATATACTAGTCGTTGTTGACTATATCTCTAAGTGGGTGGAAGTCGTTTCCTTGCCTACTAATGATACTAAGGTCTTCCTGAATTTTTTGAGAAAGAATACATTCACTTGATTTGTCATACCTTGAGCAATAATTAGTTACGAGGGCTCACATTTTTGCAATAAGTACTTTGAAGCCCCTCTCGCAAATATGGGGTGTGACGCCCCCAAAATAGGTCTACATCACCCATTCTGAGTCGCCAAATACATGGTACAAAAACAACTACAACTTCATTAATACAATTTTCGTGCAAAATACGACAACACATAAACTGTGAGTTTAAATACAAATATTGTTTTCTAGACAATATCCACACTCAAATAAGTCCTCATTACAATTATTGATACACTATTTTACAAAATAGTGAGGACTACTAAAACAACTATCTTGAACCATTACTCCACACCCCGACTAGTTCCCGTTATATTCTCGTCTCCTGAGAAGAAAAATGGAAACAAAAAAGAAAAAGGTGAGCTCAACTAGCCCAAAAAAAGAATATTATGACTAAGATAATGTACTACAAATTATCCTTAGTCTTCAACGAGGAAAAATCGATAGAATACAATAGACAACAAGTTTTAGATCAACAATTGCGGTGAAACAACAATTCATTAGAAAAGTTAAGTAGAGAATGAAATCTACTATCATCTATGAATTTAAAAGTCCATCATCGATATTTTATCCCTGTAACATCAATCAATATACATCATAAATCAAATATTCATTTTTGCATTACAGGCCAAAGATATTCACCAGTTGGTCATATTCATCTAAACACCTGTTCATCTTTGCACTACGGGCCAAAGATATTCATCATAAAATCATTCATCTTTGCACTATAGGCCAAAGATATTCAGGGGTATCATCATTTAGGACTGAGGATGATGAAAAATATTTTAAAGAAAACGAATCTAGTGAAACAAAAGAACAAATATTAAGGATTCGTACTTTAAACAATCCAAGTTCAAAAATACTTCATAAATAACCAGAGTGCAGTAAAATTCAAGAGTGAAGACCAAAACATAGATCTAATCCAAGATAGGAATCATAACAGACGATTTTGGACACAGAAAAGAAAATTTAATTTTTCTGTGAATAGTGTCGTATTCGTGAATAGTGCCGTATACGTGAATAGTAACTCCGACACTAAAAGATAGAAATTTCACCAAAAAAATCATCATGCTTCGTGAATAGTACTCGTGAATAGTAACTCATTAATAGTAACTCGTGAATAGTAACTCATAAATAGTAACTCATGAAATTTCCAACCAATATTTCGGCATAATGATATTGAAGAAATAATATCATTTTCGCATAAATAAGATCCCTTACCTCGCAAAAAACAGATTTCCGATTTGGAATCTTTGGATATAGTCTTTGAAAGAACTGCACTGTATATCAATACTCAAAGTATTAAAATACTCACAAAATACGTTCGATATTATAGAGAGAGAAAGAGAGAGAAATCTTTAGTTTTTGGTGTGATTTTCAATTCTAACCTAAGCACCCTATTTATAGGAAATTACTTAGAACACCAAAGAAGAAAATTAAATATAATAATAATATATATATTATAAATTCTTACACACACCTTCATTGATCCAAAATATCAGCCACACATGTGCCAAACTTGCCAAAAACGTTTTTCATATAAAAGTTATTTAAAACTCCAAAAAAAAAATTAATCAATTAATCCGGAACTTTAATTATTCATAATAAATAGCCCTTTTATTAAAAAATTTGATTCTCGCGACTTTTTATAGGAAATTCAATTCTCTACAACTTTACAGAAGAAAGGTTTTCCAAATTCCAAACAGAAATTGACCGAAATTCACATATGGACGATTTTATAGGCTATAATCAAAATCCAGTCAAGAAATGGGGTCCACCGACACACAAAACATGTGTTAATCGTTTAATGGAACAAAAATACTCTTCCTCCTCATATACTCATATATCCCACATTCATTGTAAAAATATCACCATTAATATATTATTAAAATAATATATTCAAATAAATTATTTTATCAGAAAAAGATAAAATATTAATTTTCAACAATTGTCTCATTTAAAAATTTTCTCCATCTATATCCACATAAAATCAATATTTTTCTCATCATATAAATCAATAATTAATTATTCACAAATAATATTACAAAATCACAATACTAACAACCAGACCGTTCCCAGGAAAGAAGGGGCTTTCCAATAAGAATTTTTCCTTACTGGCGCGCAATTAGGTGACCAAACCTCTCCTTAGACAGAACTTTCTAGACATTGCCAATTATGCTATCTAATAATATTATTCAAATAATATGAATTATTGATTGAATAATGGAAAATACTGTGCAGTGATAATTATTAAAACAACAATAATATAAAATATCAACGCAGCAATTATTGAATCAAAAATAAAATATTGAACAGTAATTACTGTAACAATTATTGAGTAGTGCCTTCTTACTTAAGAATCGATAATTGGTGTAATCTGGTGCCTTCTTTGCAACAACGCGTACATCGTGTTTTAACCCGGCCAACAAGAGATACTTGAGTAATAACTACGCCGTTATTTATAAACAACTTATACTTGTCGTTTTCTTCATCCAATCGCTTTTCATTATGGGCCCACACAAGGCTGCGCCGTCATACGAATATTCCCCGACAACCAGAATATTCCACGACCAAACGAATATTCTCCGACAACAATGAGTATTTTATAACCACTTACTTATTTGAAATATTTGCGTATTTTACCCATAACTAACCACATTAATCAAATTAACCCTTACTATTTTAAAATGATAATTAGAGAAATTAAATCTTTATTTATAAAAAGTTGGGGTCTTACAACCTCCCCTCCTTATGAAATTTCATCCTCAAAATTGACGTGCGTAGGACATGCTCCTTCCTATCCAAGATCTTGACTGGTACCTCCTCGTACGTTAAATCTTCTGATATCTCATCTGGTTCTAACTCAATAATGTGGTTCGGGTCGTCCACATATTTACGTAACATCGAAACACGAAAAATGTTATGAACACGCGTCATACTTGGCGGTAAAATGTGTCTATAGGCCACAGTTCCTACTTGATCAAGAATCTCAAATTGACTAATAAATCAAAGGTTTGAGCTTTCCTCACATCGTCGATTCTCTCTTTTGGAATAACGACTTCTTGCATCTTCCTCTTCATATTTATCAACTCCAGGTCTGTAGCTTGATCAGCTTTAAATTTATCGATTAAAGTTGATTCTAATCTTATATTCGTTATCTTCACGCAGATTCTTGGAATCTTTAACTCTATCTCCATCTTTTGTAAGTCATACGAAATGGGTCTTTGTGTTAAAAATATCGCACTCGTAAACGCATACGATCTTTTACTCAACGCGTCAGCTACCACGTCTGTTTTTTTTCCTGGATGGTATTGAATGGTATGGTCGTAATCTTTCAACAGCTCGAGCCAACATCGTTGCCGCATGTTGAGTTCTTGGAAGCTCTTTTTATATTCCTCGCTCCATTTGAATTTTGTATCTCTACGAGTCAGCTGAGTTAATGGAGTAGCGATTCGAGAAAATCTTTCCACGAATCTCCGATAATAACCAACTAAGCCTAGAAAGCTACGTATTTCGATTACTGACTTAGGTTGCTCTCAACTATGATTCATATCCCAAACTTGGATACCACGTCACAATGGTACCTATCAGTTTACTATCACACAAATATGGCGTCCCCCTACGGAGAGTCGGCGATTGCATTCCACAAAGGAAGTCACCCGGATAAAGGCTCAAGTACAAACTTCTACAGTTGAATTTTAACTCACGAAGTTCAATAGAGCCATGAGATTTTAGAAATGGGTTTTGTACCGGGTTCAAAGTCGATACAAAATTCAATATCACACTTTGGGAGTAAGCCAAGAAATTCTTCAGGAAATACATCTGGAAATTTACTAACAATAGAAATATCATTCAAATCTGACATATTTTTGTTCAAGTCCATAACATGGGCTAAGAAAACTTGACATCCATTTTTCAATAAACGAATGACTTTATGGCTTGATATGAATGTGTTTGACTTCAATGGTTTGGTTGCTTGAATTTGAATAACAGGTTGCTTAGGAATATGAAAACTAACAACCTTACGAAAGCAATCAATTTTGGCATGATAATTAGTTAATCAATCAATCCCCAAAATCACATCAGAAGTAAGTATCTTTAAAGAAATAAGGTCAACAGGTAATGTGATGGTGCCAACTTGGATCAAACAAGATTTATAAATAGTGGACGTAACGAAAGTTTCTCATAACGGAGTTTCAACAGATAAGTCAAAGTCTAATTTTCTCCGGAGTCAAGTTTAAACGTTGAGTATAAGCAGGAGAGATAAATGAATGGGTAGAACCGGTATCTAATAAGGTATAACTTCACAAAAATTTATACTTAACTAACACGTGCTAACTTCGTTCGGGTTACTCGCTTTTTGAGAAGTCACAAAAAACGCTATTCTAAGAACCGTTGACTTTGACTTGTCCGGGACAGCCTTTGGAGTCACCATCCCTGCTGGACTTGGTTTCGCTACAGGACAATCTCAAGCTATATGATCTTCTTTTCCACAATTATAACATACCTTGGAAGGTTGTGAACAGTTTGGACTTATGTGTCCCTCTTCTCCGCATCTGTAGCATCTAACTGGCGGTCTTTCTCCTCCTCTAAAATTTGTTGCTGGTGTTGGTACCGACGTCTTCCCGTCATTGTTAAATCTTCTCTTCTTGAAATTTCCACTTGAGTTATTTCTTCTATTATCTTGGCCATGATTACCACTGAAGTGGTTACCATTTCTGGCATGATAATTCCCTCCATGATGGTTATCATTGTTCCGATGACCGTCGCCACCGGTACGATTATCATCGAGTTGTTGGTCATTATTCTTCAGTTGAGCCGACTCATTATCGCGCTCCAATAACTGAGCCCTATTCACAACATCTGAATATAAACAAAGTTTGTGAGAAATGAGGTATTGACGTATTTTGGGTTTCAAACCTCGCAGAAACATTCGTGTCATTCTCTCCTCATTATCAACCAAATGGGATGCAAATCGAGATAACTCGGCAAACTTAGCTTCGTACTGCGACACGTTCATATTGTTTTGCTCTAGCTTGATGAACTCTACCTCCTTCATGTGATGAATACTTTTGGGAAAGTACTTGTCGTTGAACAATTCTTGGAACTTCTCCCAATACATCTTCAGTGCGGTAGGTAGAGTACGCTTTACGGATTCCCACCAATAATATGCCTCTCCTCGTAACATGAAAGTGGCGAAAGGAACCTTTTGCTCCCCTGAGCATCCCAAGACATCAAATATCTTAGTGATCTGCTTTATCCATGTCTCTGCCGTAAGTGGTTCTGGCTTTCCAAAAAACTCTGGCGGTCCTAACTCATTGAACTACTTAGCGGTGACCATCCGTGAGTTGCCAGTGTTTCCACCTGCATTTTGAACAGTAGTCTTTCTCGTTTGGTTTTGCATAAATTCTAGAAAGTTCCTAAACATACCATCGTTCATCATACGCTTTCGTTGGTGGTGTTATTCACGGGAGGAACATTGCGACTGTTGTTGCGCGTTCTCCTCGTTGGTGAGCAAAGGTGTCTCCACGGTCTCATTTACTCCACAGTTAACATTCTCAGTCGACATTCTTAAATACTGCCATAAAATAAGGGTTAATTAAACAAATTAACAAATCACATAATACCCCTATATTATGACCGACCAACAAATAAGCTTAGGTAGGACACACTAGCGAAGGATTTACTGGTCTCTCCTCTCCTAGTTCTATTCCCCGATCTCTGCCAGAGATCATATCCCTAAGCTCTGATACCAACTGTGACGCCCCCAAAATAGGTCTACATCACCCATTCTGAGTCGCCAAATACATGGTACAGAAACAACTACAACTTCATGAATACAATTGTCGTGAAAAATACGACAACACATAAACTGTGAGTTTAAATACAAATATTGTCTTCTAGACAATATCCACACTCAAATAAGTCCTCATTACAATTATTGATACACTATTTTACAAAATAGTGAGGACTACTAAAACAACTATCTTGAACCATTACTCCACACCCCGACTAGTTCCCGTTATATTCTCGTCTCCTGAGAAGAAAAATGGAACAAAAAAGAAAAAGGTGAGCTCAACTAGCCCAGTAAAGAATATTATGACTAAGATAATGTACAACAAATTATCCTTAGTTTTCAACAGGGAAAAATCTAATAGAATACAATAGACAACAAGTTTTAGATCAACAACTGGAGCGGAAACAACAATTCATTAGAAGAGTTTAAGTAGAGAATGAAATATACTATCATCTATGAATTTAAAAGTTCATCATCGATATTTTATCCCTGTAACATCAATTAATATACATCATAAATTAAATATTCATCTTTGCACTACAGGCCAAAGATATTCACCAGTTGGTCATGTTCATCTAAACACATGTTCATCTTTGCACTACGGGCCAAAGATATTCATCATAAAATCATTCATCTTTGAACTACATGCCAAAGATATTTAGTTATATCATCATTTAGGACTGAGGATGATGAAAAATATTTTAAAAAAAACGAATCTATTGAAACAAAAGAACAAAGATTAAGGATTCGTACTTTAAACAATCCAAGTTCAAAAATACTTCATAAATAACCAGAGTGGAGTAAAATTCAAGAATGAAGACCAAAATATAGATCCAATCCAAGATAGGAATCATAACAGACGATCTTGGACACAGAAAAGAAAATTTAATTTTTCTGGCAATAGTGTTGTATTCGTGAATAGTGCCGTATACGTGAATAGTGTCGTATACGTGAATAGTAACTCCGACACTAAAAGATAGAAATTTCATAAAAAAATCATCATGCTTCGTGAATAGTACTCATGAATAGTAACTCATGAATAGTAACTCATGAATAGTAACTTGTGAATAGTAACTCATGAATAGTAACTCATGAATAGTAACCCCGACATGAAAAAGTTCCAAATTTTATAAAAATTTCCAACCAATATTTCGGCATAATGATATTGAAGAAATAATATCATTTTTGAATAAAATAACATCCCTTACCTCGCAAAAACAGTACTTCTGACTTGAATACTGGATATAGTGCTGAAAGAACTTGCACCATATATCAATACTCAAAGTATTAAAATACTCACAAAATATGTTCGATATTATAGAGAGAGAAAGAGAGAGAAATCTTTAGTTTCTGGTGTGATTTTCAATCCTAATCTAAGCACCCTATTTATAAGAAATTGCTTAGAACACCAAAGCAGAAAATTTAATATAATAATAATATATATATATTATAAATTCTTACGCACACCTTCATTGATCCAAAATATCAGCCACACATGTGCCAAACTTGCCAAAAACGTTTTTCATATAAAAGTTATTTAAAACTCCAAAAAAAAAAATAATCAATTAATCCGGAACTTCAATAATTCATAATAAATAGCCCTTTTATCGGAAAATTCGAATCTCGCAATTTTTTATAGGAAATTCAATTCTCTACAACTTTGCAGCAGAAAGTTTTTCCAAATTCCAAACAGAAATTGACCGAAATCCATATACAGACAATTTTACAGGCTATAATCAAATTTTAGTCAAGAAATGGGGTCCACCGACACACAAAACATGTGTTAATCATTTAATGGAACAAAAATACTCTTCCTCCTCATATACTCATATATCTCACATTCATTGTAAAAATATCACCATTAATATATTATTAAAATAATATATTCAAATGAATTATTTTATCAAAAAAAGATAAAATATTAATTTTCAACAATTGTCACATTTTAAAAATTTCTCCATCTATATCCACATAAAATCAATATTTTGCTCATCATATAAATTAATAATTAATTATTCACAAATAATATTACAGAACCACAATACTAACAACCGGTAGTTCCTGGAAAGAGGGCTTTCAATAAGAATTTCCCTTCTTGGGCGCTTGCAATTAGGTGACCAAACCTCTCCTTAGATGGAACTTTCTAGACATTGCCAATTATTCTATCTAATAATATTATTCAAATAATATGAATTATTGATTTGATAATGGAAAATACTGTGCAGTGACAATTATTAAAACAACAATAATATAAAATATCAACGCAACAATTATTGAATCAAAAATAAAATATTGAACAGTGATTATTGTAACATTTATTGAATCAAAAATAAAATATTAAACAGTAATTACTGTAAAAATTATTGAGTAGTGCCTTCTTACGTAAGAATCAATAATTGGTGCAATATCGTGTGCTACTTTGCAACACCGCGTATTACTGTGTTTTAACCACCGGGTATTCCAACAGTATTAACAGTAACAACTACGCCGTTATTTATAAACAACTTATACTTGTCGTTTTCTTCATCCAATTGCTTTCGTTATGGGCCCACATTAAGGTCGCTGGCCGCCGCATTTAATATTCCCCGATAACAAGAATATTCCACGACCAAACGAATATTCTCCAACAGCAATGAGTATTTTATAACCACTTGCTTATTTGAAATATTTGCGTATTTTACCCATAACTAACCACATTAATCAAATAAACCCTTATTATTTTAAAATGATAATTAGAGAAATTAAATCTTTAATTATAAAAACGTTGGGGTCTTACATGGGGTATCCCATTAAATTGTCACCGCTTATCATCCGCAAACAAGTGGCCAAGCGGAGGTATCAAATAGGGAAGTCAAGCATATTTTGGAGAAGATTGTGAACCCTAACAGGAAGGATTAGTCTAAAAAGCTGGATGATGCCTTGTGGACATACCGCACTGCCTACAAGATGCCTATCGAAATGTCTCCGTATAGGCTTGAGGCATGTCATCTCCTGGTCAAATTGGAGCACATTGCTTATTGGGTGATTTAATAGCTCAACTTCGATTTGGATACAGCAGGGGAGAAGAAATTGTTACAACTAAACGAATTAGCCGAGTTTCGGCTCCTAGCGTATGAGAACGCAAAGTTGTACAAAGAGAAGATAAAGAGATGGCACGATAAGAAGATAATGGAAAGAGATTTTAAACTGGGCCAGAAAGTGCTTCTCTTCAACTCCCGATTGAAATTATTTCCCGGGAAGTTGAAGTCCCAATGGTCGGGGTCGTTCATAATAGCCAAGGTATATCCTCATGGTGCTATTGAGGTTGAAGACCCAAACTCTAACAAAACCTTCAAGGTGAATGGGCAACGCCTTAAACACTACTGGGTGACCCGGTGTAAGACGGGGGAATAGTCAAGCTGGCGATTTTAAAGAAAACACTTGGTGGGGAGGCAATCCCGTCTCAGTATCAATTTTTTTGTTTCTCTTTGTTTCTGTCTAGTTTACATTGCATCTTTTCTCTTTAGTTTGTTAACTTAGGTTTCAGTATGTTTATTACTGTAGTTTTATCTAGTAAGCATGTTAGTGTGTACATAGTGTTGGTAACATGTTTATCTAGTATGTTGTTATTGTGTATATAGTAGTTAGAGTTAAATTAGTATCATATAGGTTTTTAATAGTTCTTGTATTGTTAGTTATGATGGCTTATAGATTGGCTTGGCATGTGCAGGAAATCACTCTGTCTTGGGTTGATGCAGGGACGGCGCTGCGGTGCCAATATGTAGCCTTGAACCAATGCCGCAGCGCCAGCTTTAAAGCCCAGTTTTACAAGATAGCACTGCAACACCAGTTTATAAGGGATTATCAGTGCTGCAACGCTGTCATCACGGGCAACCAACTAGAAATACACGCTACATCACCGTTTTACAAAGGATTATCAGCACTGCAGCGCCGTTAGCATCTCTAGCCTACTGGAAATATGCGCTGTAGCACAATCTTTTTCCTTGTGTCAAGTGTTGCAGCGCCACTTTAAAATCTAACATTAAAAACCAGCGCTGCAGCGCCACTTCGTGAAGGGATCTCAGCGTGGCAGCGCCATTAGTGAATTTCAGTGATTAAGTAGGACTGTTTCATTTTCTTTTACCACATCTTCCCAGCCTCTCGACAGAGTTCCCCCCCCCCCCCCTCCCCAAGCTCTCTAGAAAATTGGCTACTTACATTACCATTTGCCCCAACCCATCCTTGTTCGAATTAAGCTTCAAGTACATCTAATGCTGAGGATTCTCATAAGTTCTTCTTCTCCATTCACTCTGAGGTAATTGGTTACTAGGGTTTTCAAGTTTTCTTCTGAATTGGACTTTTGTTAAAGTGATTACTAGTATTACTTGTACTTGGGGTTTGATTACTTTGAATTGTGCTTGTGCTGCTTTAAGATATTCTTTGAGACAAATTGAGGTTTAACAAACATCAATGGTAGCTATAAAAGCCCTAGTTTCAAGTTGCGCAGACAACTTGTTCGACGAATCGCCTCAGCGAGAGTTTGTGGGCAGTGAGCTTAGGTCCGTTGGGAGTATTTAGACTTTGGATTCCATCTCTACTTATGTGTGTGTCTTTTGACTAAAAATTTTTGAAATGGCACCGAAGAAGCAAAAGCTGAGTGTGGGCGGATCATCTTCATCCTTACCGCACTGGGATCAGACGAGGTTCATTAGTCGGGAGGCTTCTGAGAAGTACTACACCGTTTTGGCTAGCAAGAGCCTAGTGCCCGAGAGAGGCTTTAGGCCTGATGCACGTGTAAGACCCCAACTTTTATGAATAAAGATTAATTTTTCTCGAAATATATTTTTGAATATTATAGTGTGGATTTGAGATAATGTTATAGTTGTGGTAATATTTACAAATTTTGCAAAGTAAGCAAGTGGTTATAAAATATTCGATTGGTCAGGGAATATTCGTTTTAACATGGATTATTTGTACTACGACACAATCATTGGTGGACCTCAAAAACGGAATTATTGTCGGAGTTAGAAAATGATAGAATTATCCTTTTAAAAAAATAACGGCGAAAGTTTTACCGTTAAACTGTTGAACTACCCGGTGGTAAAAGTACAGTAATATGCGTGGTTGCATAGTAGCAATACGATATTGATTATTGATGCTTACGTCGAAGTCACTCGGTTATACTCAATTATTACTGAAGAATTGATGCATAATATCTCTCATATTATTGATTTAATTATTGTCACAATTATCATCGCATAATATTTATTATTATTAAATCAATAATTGAGATGACAAAGTTATTCATATTATTATTTGCAATATTGACAATGTCCAGAAAGTTACATCGAGGAGAGGTTTGGTCACCTACAATGGCGCCAATAGGGAGAAATCCTTATCGGAAAGCCCCCTCTTTCCTGGGAATGATCTGGTTGTTAACTATTGTGAATTAGAATATTAATGATAAATAAGTTTGTGTTGATTAAATATGAAATTGATATTTTTATTGTGTTGGGATTATTAGTGTTAATGGAAATCGACATCTATTTAAATAATAATTGATGTCTAGAGGTTATATTGACCAATCGGGTAATTAATCGGATAAATGAGCAATTAATTGCTATTAATTCACATGCTTATAAATATTTGTTCACATGTGTGTACTATTGATTCACATGCATGTACTATTAGGGGAGGTGGTGCAAGATTGACAATACTTGCATGACTAAATTAAAAATGGAGGTATAGATGATGGTACTATACTGTAATTATTTTTTTCACATGTATAGAACTATTGATTCACATGAATGTACTATTGATTCACATGATGTACTATTAGGGGAGGTGGTGCAAGTTTGATACTACTTGTAGGACTAAATTAAAAATGAAGGAAAATATGAAGGTAATATACTGTAATATTTCGAGCCCCAAAACGTGCAATTATCGAAATAATATTTTCCTATAAATAGAAGCTCATTCTTCTTTCATTCTCACCAATTCACTAAGACTCACAAGAGCAATTATAGACAGAGAAGATATAAAGAGATAAGCTTTTCACAGGGATATTTATTGCACATTCTTGTTAAATTTGCGCTTCATCTAGTATCGTTTCACAGGGATATTTTTTTAACATTCTTGATAATTTTTAAACTTTTCATGCCGGCGTACTGTCCACGAGTAGTATTCATTTTTTTGGTACTATTCACAAGGTATTATTCACAAAGTACTATTCATGAGGTACTACTATTCACGGGTACTATTCACAAAGTACTATTCCTAAAGTACTATTCACAGGGTACTATTCACTCAGGTACTATTCACCCGGGGAATTATTCATGACAAAAATTGATTTCTTTGTTGTCCAAATCATTTTTGATACAATATTATTTTTGAATTTTACTCCACAAAGCAGTATCATGTTGACAATTTGGACATTATTGAATTCTGGATAAATTAAATTATAAATCTTTAAAAATTTATCCTTTGCTTTCTTTTAATTGAATTTTTATATCATTGTCATCATGCTCATGCTTATATTGTGATAAAAGTCATATGTGGCTTACATGCATAGATGTACTAGTGATTGGTATGATTATGACTAGGGATTATTTGGTATAATCATGACCCGTAATGTTACAAATTATGTGGTAAAAGTCCTCATTGTCATATAATGCATTGATGAACAGTTGTTGGTATGATTATAACCAGGGATTATTCGGTATAATCATGACCATTGATGATTACGTGAATATCCTTGGTCGTGCTGCAGGGATGATTCGATGATGTGGTTTATTTATTAAGCTGAGTCTCAGCAATAAAGTTGATGAAAAACCTTTTTAAATCATAGAAGATAGTAGATATTATGCTCTTCTTGACTCTTCTAATGGATTGTTTGTTCCACTGTAGTTAAATTTGATGTTTATTGTATTTTATCAGTTTAACACTATTGAAGGCTAACGATAATTTATTCTGCATTATCATAGACATAATATTTCTTACTGGGCTAGTTGAGCTCACCCTTTTGCTTTCATTGTTCTCTTCAAGAAATGAGAACGTAGTCAGGACTAGTCGGGGAACAGAGTGACGGTCCGAGATGGTGGCTATAATAGTCCTCACTATTTTATGAAATAGTGTGATAATAAATGTAATGAGGACTTCATTTGAGTTTGAATATTTTCTATGAGACAATATTCGTGTAAAAACTCTAAGCTACGCTTTTGTCGTTTTGTATAAAAGAAGTTTGTATTTGTTTTATGTACCATGTATTTGGCGACTCAGAATGGGTGATGTATACCTATTTTGGGGACGTCACAGAACGTCTTGATGAGGACCTATTTCAAATGATTGATGATAGGAGCTGAACGTATTTCACCCGCCAGCCCTTGTCCCCCATCATTGACCTAGTGAAGGAGTTATATTCCAACGCCTCGGCCGAGGGGAGTTTGGCAGTGCTAATAAGGGGCATGACAGTACAGTTTGACAAGCGAACAATCAATGCTTTCTTCCAGATGCCAAATAATGACAACGACTACCTAGCTAACGGTGTGCAAATCTATGATGAAGATGACATAGTCAGGAGGTTATGCAAACCCTGCACCACTTGGAAAATAAACAAGTACACGGGTGAGAAATCCAATTCTGCACACATCGAGCTCTCGCGCAATGGGAAGGCATGGTAAAGTTTTATCTGCCACAACTTGATGCCAACCAAGCACGTCAGTGATGTGACTCGAGAGCGGGCAGTGCTACTATTTGCTATAGTCACCGGGTTGAATATTGACGTAGGCTCACTCATTAAGGAGTCTATCCTTAAGGCTTTGCAAGGCAGCACTTCGGGAGGTCTACCACATCCTTCGGTCATTATATTCCTGTGCTAGATAGATGCGGTACCCGTGTCCATGGATGTCATACTCCTACCTCCAATGGCAATTATCGATCACGTCACTATTATCCGCTGCCGAGTCTAGGAGGGTGTAGTTTCTCATCCATGCGTTCAGGGCTTCCTGCCTTCTTCTCAGCCTCCACCTCCTTCTTCAGCAGCAGGCACATCTGCACAACCTATTGAGTTAGATTCTTCTTTAGCTGACCCATTGGCAGAGATTTTAGCTTTTATGAACCTCTTGCACCAAAAGGTGGACAGATAAAGTAGGAGGATTGTTGTTGTAGCTCAGAGGTAGGATATATGTTAGGTTTGTAATATTCAAGTGCGCAATCAAATTGCAAAAATTAAGCGGAAGCGAGATAAATCAGAGTTTTAAAATTTTACAAACCATATACCCGGATCACCCTTTATGCACAATTATTAATTAAACGATGAATAAGAAATTATGAAATCATACCCTTGTAGAAACGAGCTTCCTCAGGTACGAGTTCACCTCCTACTTCTCCGCGATCTCCTTGAATCCACCGGGTTTGGTTCCTTCCTTTGATCAATGTAAGCCACCCAAGTGTATGGCCTCTAGAGGTGATCCACCAAAGAAGAAAAATTTTCAAGAAGAAGGGGTATTGGCTCAAACCCTAGTTTTTCCTATCTGTATAGAAAAAGGGGGCGTACTCTCCAACCATTGGAATTACGTATATCTTTGATATCTGATATAAGACTCATCTTATAAAGATATCAAGTAACCCTATTAAAATAAGGTATTATTTAATTAAACTCTTCTAATTAAATGGGCTCCCTAATCTTATTAGGGATAATTAATTAAACTCCTTTAATTAATTTTCCCTCCTAATCCTATTAGGAATAAATGAGAGTACTTATATTAAATTAATTCCTAAACTCTTTTAGAAATTAAAATAATAATAATTGTAATAATACTAATAAAACTCCTCTTATTAATTTATATTTAATATTTCTAAAATATTAAATAATAATATTAAGCTATTTAATTTATTCTATCACCATAGATTAAATTAAATATACTTAAATATATTATTACGATTATGCCATTAACTTCTTAAATAATTATTCTTCCTTTTATGGTGTGACCCTTTAGGTTCTCCATATTAAACCGGTTGTGAATAAATCAATTAGAACAATTCTAATCTTATTTAAATAAATAAATTAAACAATTAATTTATTAAAATAAATAATATTTATTCTACAATAGGGATAAGCCTCCCTAGCGATCAACGACTTTCCAGATAATATAGATTTCAACATTAATCATAAAAGAACCTTTGAGTAAATAGTTACCGTACAATTCAATCCTTCCACCATACAATGTCCCAAATAAATATAAGACATGGATTTACTGTCAAGTCTTATTTTATATAATTATATGTATTTTGATCCTTAAATGCACTACTCCAAATAATGCAAATTAGAAACTCCTTTCTAATTTCATTCTGCCTTGGCCAAGGACTACTGGGTTGTCATTTATCGAATCACATAGGACATTTCTCTTCTTTTATTAGAAGTGGTAGATTCTTTATTGATCATACATTATCTCCATGTACAACTTATTATACCCAAGCATACCCTTTGATATACCCTAAGGGTCTTAAGGAATAAGTCAAAGTATAACTCATCATACACAAGATACTATGATGATCTCAAGTCCAAGGATTACTTGTACTACTATCACTACAGAATTCCTATTGACAGCAAGTAAAACTCCATTAGGTATTCCTTAGCGAGCCCACGTTCAAATGAACTTATTCTCTAATAAGCACCTACATACTTGCTTTAGTGTCTCCACACAAATGATCATGAGATCAATCATCCTCATCCAATGAGCAAGCAACATATGTACCAATCTATCCGGATTCACTAATCCCCAATTTAGTAATCCAATGATTGGGAACTATTTTAGTTTTAAGCTTTCTAAGAATTTAGATCTCATTAGAATGATCATCATCATTATTCTAAAAGCATTGCTTAAAACTATGGGTTTATCAAATATTATAAAACAGCATCATGTAGATAATTAAAAGCATTTAATAAATTAATACTTTTTATTAATAAATGAATAAAATTGTTACAAAGTATATGCTTTATCATCAAACATGATTGGCTTGTGTGTATATGCTTTATCATCAAACATGATTGGCTTTTATTATTATCAGCATGTATGTTTGGTTTATAGCCATCTTTTGGGACTTATAAAGATTGGTATACTTGATGTCTGGTTAATTGGCTTTATTACCTTATTTTGAGTTGTTATTATACAAAGGTTTTATATAGTTTATAAATTTTTTATCGTGGCTAATGATAAGCGACAGGTTATGACAATCTCTAAGAGTTTGTGTCAAGCATGTGTTGATGAGGGGTTAGTTTAGTTGATAAGTTAAGACTTTTATTGATCCGTTCTTCTTAGTGAACACTGACAAACTGTTATAACTAGTTATATTTCTGATGTAGTTTGCGTGGTTATTTTTTTGAAAATGCATTAACTTTGTTGAACTTACATGATTACAAGGTAATAAAAAACTTAGATGCTTATACAGTTTCAGATCTTGGATTCTGACATGTTTTCATATATATAAAAAAAAGAATAATATTAGCCTTAGTTGACCAAGTTTGATTACATGGCCTCTGTTGCTTGAGTTATTTGATCCTTAGGGGTGTTTTACATCTAGTGCCCTAATGTCATTTGGCTTGGGAGTCATTGATCAAAAGATCATTAATGGCTAACTCTGAATAGCCTAGGGTAATTAAGCATTTCATGGTCTTCCTAAAGGTTTTGTTTGTTAATGTGTTTCGAATAAAAGTCTAATTTGGCT
The DNA here is from genome assembly GCA_020205615.1 of Panax quinquefolius. NCBI lineage: Eukaryota > Viridiplantae > Streptophyta > Magnoliopsida > Apiales > Araliaceae > Panax > Panax quinquefolius. Next base: position 99,889,578 of record CM035169.1, read on the forward strand.
TAAGTTTGATTATGTGGCCTTTGTTGCTCGAGATATTAGATTCATAGGGGTATTCCACACCTAGTGCCCTAAAGCCATCTGGCTTGGGAGTCATTGATCAAAAGCTCATTAATGGGTAGCTCTAAATAGCCTAAGGTAATTAAGCATTGTACAAGTCAAATTTTAATGTCTTCATGCTAGTGCCTTTAGGTCCTTTCTTGCATCTGCGCCTTGTTCTTAATGCTTGTTGATTGCTTGAGTTACAAAGTTAACATATTGGTTATTACAATCGATTGTGTGAGCTTATTTCGAGCTATGTTTAGTTAGGATTGTTGGTCTTCACACACACACATAAAATGGATCGAATATATTCTTATGCTTGAAAATTGATATTGAACCCTTATTCATATATGAGTTTGTTCTGTTCTTTGAGAATGGCTATGATTGAGCTTAGAAGCCATGATGCTAGTATATAGTTTTATACTTCATTCGAGTTGTTATTTTACTGTTGTTATTTCCGTGTTAGATAGTTTTGCTTGAGGACAAGCAAAGGCTTAAGTTTGGGGTATTTGATGAGTGAGATTTATACCCGTGAGTCGGATCCTTTATGGCCTAAGAAGTTGCTTGATCTTCGAGGTTTATATAGCTTTTATATTATTTTATTTTTATTATTGCTTAATCTTTGTGTTTCAGGGCTTATTAGGTCATTTCCAGCTTTGCAGGGGCAAAAAGGTTATTTTCCATACCGGCGCTACAACACCCATGCAAGGCTTAAACTGAAATACTGCAAGTACCTTCCTAGCAAACGATGATATATACGCAAAGACCCCAATTCCTTTACAAACTGGCGCTGCAGCGCCACTTATTGACCAGATATGTTGACTAACAGCAGTTGCGGCTGCTCCAAAGCAAAAACTTTGTCATTGGCATGACTCCAAGTGTCTAAGCGTAAATTAGGTCTTAATGACCTAAAAAGATAAGGAAACATTATTATTATCATTAAGCAACCTCCAACATCAGTGGAAGAGAGTTTAGAGTAGTTTTTACAGCTTTTTAGCTTAGAAGAGAAAGAAGTTGGTCTTCAAGGAAGAAAATCTCATTGCATCCTTCATAGCTCGGACTCTACACGGAGAAGAGAAGACTTGGAGCCAGAAAACTTCACAAAAGGGGTTTTCTTTATCCAAATCTTTCATTCATTTGTGCATATTTGAGCTTATTGAACTCTTTCAAAATGTTTATTAGTCTCATAGTTATGAACTAATTACAATTCTAGGATTGTAATGTAACATAATGTTTAGCTTAATTAACTTTCTCTCTTATTTATTATAATAAATCATTTTGGAATGGGTTGTTGTATTTCATGCTTATTTATTGGTTGCTTGACAAAGGAATTGATATAGGTATTAATGGATATTGAAAAATGGATGTATATATCTAACCCTAAAATATAATAACTCTTGTTATGACCATGCCTATGGGAATGTGAGCATATTTTGTATAACAGAATAAACATATCTCTATTTCCTGTGAGAGCCCCAAATCAGGCTCCTAAATTACCACGGATCTGGTACAATCACTACAAGAAAATTGGCCTATAGCTATGGTCGGCGACCATCGCTATAGGCAAAAATACTGTCGCTAAAGGTTTTAGTGACCGTCGCCATAGAATTCGTCGGTAAAACTTTTAGCGACGGTCTTTTGTCCTATAGCGACGGTCGGCGACCGTCGCTATAGGCCATAACAAAATTGTGTAATTGCTCTTTACCAACGAACGCTGAAAGTTATTGCTACGGTCATGACCGTAGCTATTGATGTCTATAGTGATGCTCGGCGACCGTCGCTATAGCCCTGTGTTCTATAAAACACTATAGCTACGGTCGACGACCGTCGGTATAGACTTTTTAAATTTAAAAAAAAATTAATTGTATAAATTTATCCAACAAACACAAATACAATATAAAATAAAGCATAAAAAAAATATTGTATAATGATTTAAAATCATTCACATTACAACATTTTAGTATAATAGTCTTTCGCCTGCTGAGGGTGGTAGAATGACTAAGAATCATGACCAAGTGTCTGCATTTCAAAATAAAGGATAACACTAGCTATAAGCCACACACATGTCCAAAGAAATCAAATAATACTTCAGCATACCTATAGGTAAATCAAGAAGGCCAATTAGGAAGGAAAAAAAATTAATATTCAAAATTTGTAAACTTCAGATTCTTAATTTAAAACCTGAACAAAAGACATAAAAATAGATGAGAAAACTTCCATATTTCCCAGACTCCAGTTGTTGAAAGTAATCAGCTACTGTAAATCGATCGTAATGATAAACTTTTGAAGTGCTAACCTCTGTCTTCGCTGATTTTCATCCTCTTCATCCCCTTCGAATACAAATCTACGGAAAATATTGTCAAGAAATAACCCAAATGCGAACAGTTTTTTTTTAAAGTAACAACACTATGATAAATTTAGTAAAAATAAATTGAAGAAAAGAGGCAATATTTACTTCAGAGCATCATAAGAAATTTTGTTTTCAAGTAGAAAATATTACAAACAAAATCTAGAAGAAAGATTTTTGCAAATATAATAGTTGTTTGAGTATACTAAAGCTATATAATGAGGATTTTTCAAAAACAAAAGCTAATACATGTGATTTGAGCGGAAATTTACTAATATTGAACATCTAAGAAGAGATACAGGAAGTAACAATGATGGTGCGAAAGATATTTAAGCATGCATATATAATGGATAGGTAATAAATCCAATTGAGATAGCTGAATTAGATAAGGAAATATTGTCCTACCAAGTGTTAAGTATTGTAATTTGGTTTGCAAATAGAGACCTATATAAGATACATGAGAAATAAACAAGGATACCATTAATTAAAAGACACCATGTAGAAGGCAAAGAGTTATAAAGATTTTCCATTACAAACTTGCAAATTTTGAAATCTCAAAATTAATCACATCATTGAACATATCATCTGAGGCAAAACCACATGACAAGTACTGTAGTTTCTCCATCCCTAGGTCATTATTTTCCTAACGAATTGCACATCCTCCCCCATGCTAGCAGGAGCCTATCATGCTAAAGGTGTTTTGAGACTACTGCATTTAGTATAGATTTACACCAAAAGAAAAGAAAAGAAATATTGGACCCAAATACATTAGAAAGGAATGCTTTCGATCTAGATGAAAAAAATTTAAATCTTTCTAATTGGGTGGGTGGTTAATTCTACAAACTTAACCAAGTCAACTCACATGTCCACGCTTTACATCATCACATTTAAATCTCTCAGGAGAATTAAGACCCACGTTATCACATGGAAATTCAAATACTTAAAATGTAGCTAGAAATTAAGTTGTCAATTACCTGTTCGTGATACAAGATTTTCTTAAACATCTCAACATCAGTCACTGTAGTCTTTAGTGCACCCTACACATTGTGAAGTACAATAACGAAATCAGGTTGCAAATTTAGAAAGAAAAAACATGTTTCATATTAATGTGTTAAATATACCTGCCTCAACCCCAAAACTTCAACCTCCTCGCCAGTTTTGATTGTACCCTTCTCAATACTCCTAGTGACAATACTCCCACATCCCTTTCCACATGAAAAGGGGGGGAAATAAAACTTCAAACTAACTTCAAGTAAAAATATCCCATCATATATCGCAGAAAAATTACAAATTGATATATAATGATGTTATAGATGCATCAAAAAAATAATGTTAGAATAACCTGAAAGTACAACAGAAATAAGTTCAAATAATATGCCAAGTTCTTGAATTGAAAAGACATCTTCTATTGGCATTAAGAAAGGCTTGTCAAGTTGGCGAACAGGTTCATTTATGTACTCATCCACAGCTTTCATTAGTTTCAATATTGCCTTCTTCCCGAGCTCGTCATTTATCCCTTGTAAAACAGACAAAGCCGAACCTCGCACAATTGGGATTTCATCCCCATGAAATTTGTAGAAGGTAAGCAACTCTGCAATAATCGTTTATACAATTAGACATTCATCTTAGTTTTACTAAAGCAAGTAGCACATGTATATAAATCTGATAGACATCATACACTGCACACTCTAAGCACTATAAATTAAGTCAGTATACCATGGAGCTCTATCTCAACAAGCTCAAGTAGCTCTGGGTCATCAACAGGATCAACTTTATTAAGAAAACACACCAAAGATGGCACACCAACCTGAGTAAAATATGTAACAAGCTCATTATCTTATTACCTATACTTGCTAGCTTGTCCATCAGTAAAATCTGTAGTAACCAGCCACAAAGTGTGCTTTCTAGGCTATGGATTGGTGCCTGAAGAAAAGAGGCTGCCTAGCCAGCTGCACCACACTTGATCAACAAAGAATATATCAAGAAATAATGACACATAAGCACAAGTAATACGAAGAATACAAGGAATAAACAACATTATAAAATGTAAACATTACCACTATAGTCAAACTCCCTGGTTTATCATCAGGACAGTCCACCTTCAAAGCCATGATATTAGACCATTGGATTTCAATTTTACTCTTCAGACCACCATCAAGAACTTCCCAAATGAGCTTATGCTTAGCGAAATAACACTTTGCAACTAAATCATCTTCGTGCCTAGACACATACTACCACCAGATACAATTCATTTACTTGATAAAGATCTGACACAATTCACATATAGTAGGACTATTCACATATAGTAGGATGAACTACTATTGTATAAACAATAAACTATTTGTAAATTTAAGTTTGCGATATTCGAATGTAAAATAATTATCTGTGTTAAGTTAATGCAAAGTAATTCATCCCATGTTGTTCCTAATTTTTTTTAAAAAAAATTGAAACAATAAATCTTATAATCAGGGGACCTCTCATTAATTCCTTGTATCTAATTTAGACCTCATTTGTAGCTGAATTCTTCATTTACAGATAGATTCATAGTATCTATAATGTATTACATACTCTTATAACTATAAATTAAAATGATGTAAAAAAATTAATAAAACAAAACAATATAATAATCAAAACTATAACGAGTAAGAAGAGGATATTACTTTCATAGTCAGATTCAAACACAATTAAAATGCATGTGAACAATAAATGCAAATCCATATTGTCTTCAACACCACATTCAAGGATTATTTATTCCTATGAAGAAATAAGCATACAAACTAATTATCTGTAGTTTATTGTTCTAGAACTAAGAAAACATTCCATCAGATAAATTAATTTACAGTTGATATACACAACCAAAATATGGGTTTATAACTAAATTATACTCCCTTCATTCCACAAAAATAGTCTAATTTGTTATTAATAAATAAATAACTCTATTTCTGAAACTCAGTTTAAAAAACAAAATTTAAAATTTAAGAAGCTCAAAGTTAAAGATTTCCAAAACTCCACCATCGGCCACAGTTACTGTATTAAATTCAGTTATATATATAATAGATATCAAAACAGGGTACTAGAATCTCTTTAATCTCATCTCAATTCCCACCTTAGTGTTACCTACAACTAATTTTGCATCTGGGTATCTTTCTTTTAAGTCTAAAACATGTAAAAGTCTTAAAGGTATATACAATTTCAACCCACCACACCCGCTCCAATTTGTCATGGAAATGAGTTTCCAATTTGAAGATCTCCTTGAGAAACAACTTTATTAAGAGACTTCTGATTATTTAGAGGTTCTATCTCTTTTCTAGAAGAAATCATAATTTATAAGAAAAACCCCCAAATAACACTTTAAATGTGTTCACTTACTTTCAGCACATCATGTGCTCAACAAACATCTAACTACTAATTACTCTCACATGAAACTCTTTGCCTTTTCTTTTCCTGACCATCTATATGAAATATTTAATATGATTTAAATACTAATTTTACTAATATATTTTACTAATATATTAGTATATGTACTCTTCAATCTCAATTCAATTATACCTTACTTCATCATTCACTTTCAAGTTATTCAATATTGTTCCAACCCTTAATGCCACATCTAACTTTCTCTTTCAACAATCATAATAGAAATAAGTGTGTAAGATCATAGTCATAGGGTGCCAAACAGAGTAAATAAGTTGAAGTTATCTTTCCAAACTCAAATTCTAATGAAGATTGTAAACTTGAACCAATTTTCTTTAAAGAAGATGGTCAGTTTTTTTAATATGACTTATTATTTTACCTAAGCAATACAAGTTAACAACAAAAAGTGAAAACTAACTCAAGAAAAACATAATAGAAATAAGTTTAGAAATAACTAGAAATCAAACATAAAGATCTAGTATACTAAACCCGAATTTGTTCTATGATGTGATCTAATTAGAAATTTTATAGAATCATATATATACTACTTAAATGAACATTAGGATTTCCTTCCCTCCTCCTATATATGACAAAGACAATGAGATCCTCTCGGGTGAAACCGGTGATGCTAACCTCATTTCTGAGCAAAGAAAGCAATAGATTTTTTAAGCTGCTATGTTAAAAAGATACAAAGAATCGATAAACAGTAATTACACCAACATGTTAAGCAGACAAAGCCAACAGAGGAAAAAGGTTCATCTAAAGCAAACCCACACATTCGAATACTTTCAAATTTTAGATTCAAGTTATCCAACACCCAAAAAACAAATGAACACAAATAAGAAACTAGACAAAATCACATACCAAATTCGTTGAGCTTCTTGAACCATTCTCAGAACCATGCCTCTGATTAGTCACATTAGCTAACATCGGCCTTTTCTTCGCCATTTGAGGCAGCAAAGTTGCCGCCTTTTCGAGATTCTCTACTTATCGTTTAGCCAAAGAAGATGTTTGTGCAACCATGGCTTGTGATATTTACAAGCACTTGAGAGCATCTGAGGTCCATCAGAGCGGAGTCCAAACAATTCAATGTTCAGAAATTGAGTTCGCACGCCACGTAGAAGTAGAACAGGGCTAGGGTTTGAGAAGTGGAGCTCTCTCATATCCACCTTCCACTTCAACTCTCTGCAACAAAATTTATTTCTGAACGCATTTTGTGACACTCGGTCGGTGGAGAATCGAAAGATCTGCATGATATAGCAAGGGTGAGCAATAAGTTTGCTGTAAGACCCCAACTTTTTATAAATAAAATTGAATTTCCTCTATTTATTATTGTGAATAATAAAGTGTTAATTTGATATAATACTTTGGTTATGTGTGAAATGTGCAAATTTTGCAAAATAAGCAAGTGGTTATAAAATATTCATTGTGTCGGGGAATATTCGTTTTGTCATGGAATATTCTTTCTGTCGGAGAATATTCGTACGATGGGCAAGCCATTTGTGGGCCCTATAACGGAAAATGGTCGGATGAAGAAAACGATAAGTTTGAGTTTTTATAAATAACGACGTAGTTTTTACCGTTAAAACTGTTGGAATACCCAATGGTTAAAATACTGTAATACGTGTGGTTGCACAGTAGCACACGGTATTAAACAGTATTTTTGAATTAATGATTCTTACATAAGAAGGCACTACTCAATAATTGTTACAGTAATTACTGTTTAATATTTTATTTTATTGATTCAATAATTGCGTTGCGTTGATATTTTATATGATTGTTGTTTCAATAATTGTCACTGCACAGTATTTCCCATTATAAGATTAATAATTCATATTATTTGAATAATATTATGAGATAGCATTATTGGCAATGTCTAGAAAGTTCTGTCAAGGAGAGGTTTGGTCACCTAATTGCGCGCTAGTAAGAAGAAATTCTTATCGGAAAGCCCCCTCTTTCCTGGGAACGGCCTGGTTATCATTATTTTGATTCTGTAATATTATTTGTGAATAATTATTTATTGATTTTTATGATAATAAAATATTTATTTTATGTGGATATAATTGAAGGGATTAATGTTGAGGTGTTTTATCAGTATTTTTGTCAGAATGGAGGTATTAAAAATCAAATAAGTGTTCTTAAAGCTCTATTGCGTGAGTTATAATTTTAATCTGACCATTAGATTGTTGTGATTTTTGGATATATTATACATATATAAGTTGAGTATATGTCCACAAAATTTGAACCATTAAAAATTAACGTATGATTTGTTATGAATTTTATGAGGTATTTAAAATCATCCGTTTGTGGATTTCGGATATTTTCTGTCTGAAATTTGGAAAAACTTAAACTTACAAAGTTGTAGAGAATTTAATTTCCTATGGAATAGACATAAGATTCGAATTTTTCTGATAAAATAGCCATTTATTATGAATTTCTGAAGTTTCAGAAAATACAATAATTTTTATTAAAATTGGGTGGCACCCACTTTTGTTTTTTGAAAACATGTGGACTGCTATATTTTTCAAAAATGGCTGGCTTGATTATTCAGCTAAGGAGTGGCGTGCTTAAAAATAATAATAATAATAATATTTTATTATTTTAGTCTTTTATGGCGTTCTAGCATTTTCCTATAAATAGGCGCTTAAATTAGAATTAAAAATCACACCAGAAACATGTTTTCTTTCTCTCTATATTGTCGAGCGTATTTTTGTGAGTATTTAGATACTTTGAGAGTTGTTATTCAGTGCAAGTTTCCTTTGGCTTTACATCCGATATTCCGATAAGAAATACTGTTCTTTTGAGGTAAGGGATGTTATTTTCTTCCTAATGATGTTATTCTTTCAATATCATTATACCGAAATATTGGTATGGATTTTATTGTGAAATTTCTACCATTTTATGTTAGGGTTACTATTCACGTATACGACACTATTCACCGAAAAATAAAATGTTCTCCTTTTTGTCCAAGATGTCTAGTATGGTTACTATCTTTGATTGTATCCATGTTTTGATCTTTATTTTTGAATTCTGCTTCACAATTTGTTTTTATGAAGTATTTTTGAACTTGGATAAACTAAAGTATGAATCCCTAATCTTTGATCTTTTATCTCACTAGATTCGTTTTCTTTAAGATATTTTTCATCATCCTCAGTCCTAAATGATGATATTACTGAATATCTTTGGCCTATAGTGCAAAGATGAATGATTACCTAATGAATATATTTGGCCCGTAGTGCAAAGATGAACAAATGTTGAGATGAACATGACCAACTGGTGATACAAATGAATATCTTTGGCTTGTAGTGCTAAGATGAATATTTGATTCAAGATGTATATTGATTGATGTTACAGGGATAAAATATTGATGATGGACTTTTAAATCTTAGAAGATAGTAGAATTCTTTCTCTACTTGACTCTTCTAATGGATTGTTGTTTCCGTTGCAGTTGTTGATCTAAAACTTGTTGTCTATTATATTTTATCATATTTTTCCCTGTTGAAGACTAATGATAAATTGTTGTATATTATCTTAGTCATATTATTCTTTACTAGGCTAGTTGAGCTCACCCTTTTCTTTTTTTTTCTATTTTTCTTCTCAGGAGGTGAGAACATAGCAGGAACTAGCTGGGGTTTGGAGTGATGGTTCAGGATAGTTATTTTAGTAGTCCTCACTATTTTGTAAAATAGTGTATCAATAATTGTAATGAGGACTCCTTTTAAGTTTGTATACTATCTATTAGACAATATTTGTATTCAAACTCACAATATATGTGTTGTCGTATTTTGCATGATAATTGTATTACTGAAGTTGTATTTGTTTCTGTACCATGTATTTGGCGACTCAGAATGGGTGATGTATACCTATTTTGGGGGCGTCACATTTGCCCAGCAAGTTTAAGTTCAATAAATTAAGGATATATCATGATTGAAAGAATTGAACAAAAGCTGGCTACAGTTCTACAATATAATTACAAACTAGCATGAATAAATTTTACATAGCTGAACGAATATTGAACATGAACATATATATATCTGGACCGAATGGTAATGAAGGTGATCAGCCTTTCATACCTGATGAATACATACAGTGTGCACAGAGTGCGATTTAATAATTCTTAGACATGGCAATCAAAAATGATCAACCACAAGTATAATTGAATAATACAACTCGAGGTCGAGTTAAGAAAAACTTGCATGAACCGTTGATTACCGCTATACAATTTATTAAGCTTTGTCTAAACCTATTATATAAATAATGTTTATTTCTAAGTTAGAATAATATCATGATAGTATTTAAAATAACCTAAACACATAATCACATAATTATATTCGTCTATAACACACATAAGACTTAACCTCAAGTCAAACTTTTACAATCTGAGTCGAGTTCGGTAAAATTCTGACATCCCGACGGTCTAGTCGGATAAAAATCGAGTTTAAGTTCAATTAAACTCTGCCTAAACACTTAGCAATTATCTTAGATAATTTATTATCAGTCAAAATAATTTCCATAAGCTCGTAAAAATTTTAAGATAATTATTATCATTTATCATGAATTTTTAATGATTAATATCATATTTATATGAATTAAATACCACATAATTCATTTATCATTAATATTTATTTAATATCAAATATTAATGAAATACATGACATAATATTATAATTTATTTATAATATATCAAAGTATTTTAATACCTTAAAATCATATTTATATGATTTTAAACGAATTAAATTCATTATCGGTGATTGTTATTAATATTAAAATATTAATATTTTTATGACAAAAATATCAAAAGTTATATTTTATAACTTAAAATATTTTTATATGATTTTTAAATCATTAATTCTAATTTTCTATAATTTATTTAATACATTTAGTAAATAAATTAATTACCATAAATATTAATTAATTAATGAAATTCCTTACAAAATATTAAAAGTCACTAAAATAACTTAAAATATTTTCTTATACCATAATATAATTTTTCATGATTTTTCATGTATTAAAATCATTTTTAAGAAATTTATTTAATATTATAATTATATAAATTAAATACCATTATTAATCCAAAAATATTAAATATTTATGAAATATACTCCAAATAATTAAAAACTAATTTTTAGGCTTTAAAATAATTTTTAGGAATTTATTTTGTATTCTTAATAATTAAAAACAATTTTTCTCTAATTATTTATTAAAATAATTAATTTCATAAATTAAGTGTCGCTATAGAGTCTTTAGGTGACAAATCTTTCGCTGTTGGTGTTCTTGAGCCTCAAGAACACTGACATGCCGGTTCTCAAGGGTCATTGTTTGACCGTGTTAAATTCTTTGTCTAACTTGTTTTTGGGTCTGTTTGAACATAGATCTTGTAGTAGGCATGTAGTACTCCAAGTTGTAATCATCATCGGAGTTATAACAAATCATATCATGAAGATATGGGCATTCAAAGTCACTGTCAGACGTTACCTGGGTTTTTCAGAAATTGAGGCAGTTTGAGTTGCCATCTTGTTGCTCGATTTAATCTTTGTTCCAGAAGTCACTGCTTGGGCTCAGGGCACGGCGCAGATGTGTTGTCCTAAGCCTTTGCACGGCCCAAGAATCAAACGCCGGTAAGTAATAATCGTCAAGTCACTCTGGGTAGTGCCGTAGCAATTGCGTCGCGACGTATGTAAACTATGCAAAGCAACAGATTTGTTACTCCTAAGAAATCACCCATCTCAACCCAATTCCTATCGAAATCATGAAACCTAGCAACTAAAACTTTGTAATAGCATAGTTACACATATCATACACCATTCTAACTACATAAAACCCCACATATACACAAATTTGAGGAATCAAACCCCCCAATTTCCAAATTTCTTCATTTTTTACATATTTAGCAAAATCGATCGCCACGAATTCATTTCTTAATTAATTGACATGATTTGAACTACGCCACTTTTGTTTCTTAACATACTGACATAAGCCAACATTAAATTACAGATTACAACACAAATAGGGCACAAAATTTGGTACTTTCTAAGGCCAATTTTCATGTAAAAACACTGTTATATGAAATCTCTCTACTACAACCCAATTCATGCCTTTAATCATCAATTAATATTTACATATGATAAATAACAGATTATAAACCATATATACAAGTTTATATATATATATATATATATATATATATATATATATATATCAATCCAACACCACTATCAATTTACAATGGATAATCACTAAGATATCAAAATATACGAATTAGAAGCAATTTACCTTGATTTAGCAACCCTTCTCTTTCTCTCTGTGTTTCTCTCCTCCAACCCAAGCTCTCCCTAAATTCTCTATGTTTCTTCTTCTCTCCAAACCTTCTCTGTATTTCCATTTATGTCTAGCCTTAGGGGAAAATAAGAAGCGTAAAAATAAACTGACTCCCACTCCCCCACTAACGTCAGGTCACAAACCCAAAAGACATCAGTTAAATTAGAACAAAGGCCTCAAGGCCTTGTTTGGTCTCACACTAATCTCCCCCCCCCCCCAAACTAGATTATTTTAATAATATTATATTATATAGTTTCATGTGTCACACCTTAGTTAATTTAAATAGCTTTAGTTTAGTTAATTTAAATAACTTAAAATAGTAATTATAATAATTTATATTATATTTATATTTATGAAAAATAAATAAATACATATCTAATTTAAATTATTAAATTAGACCAAAATATTATTTTATTTAATTTACTTATTTTCTTAAATATTAAGCAATTGATTTAATTTAATTATTTCCTTAAATTAAATCCTTCATATAAAATTAACATTATTTAATTTAATTAATATTAATCAATTTAGTTACTAAATTAATTCACTACAATTCATCAATTATTTATTTCCCTCAATAAATAAATTATTTAAAATATCAATTTAATTCAATAAATATTTAAATTAAAATACAAATTTCTCGATCGTTACATAAAGGTCAGAATCTAGAGTCCATATTACAGGCTACAACATGTATATAACAACAACATCAAATATCTTAACACCTGACATATCAGGGCCTTAGAAGATCTTGTTAGACGCTGGAGAACGTTTTCTGGGTTACCCAGAATTCGTCTAGTTATGTCCAGTCAATGGGTTTTGCCCAACTATAACATGAAATCTATACATCAAATGACTGTGATGTCACTTGCAGAACAAAGAACACATATCAAGGTATAGATCTAAAACATAAAACATCAAAAATCATAAACGGGGAAGGATCGGTGGCCTCTGACATTCGGTTGTCAGACCATTTTTTGAGTTCTTGGACAGTTTTGAAAATTTTCTATTTTTACCCACTTTGATGGTATGGATCTATGATGGATCATCATAAAACATCCTTTAACATGACTCTAAACACATAAACATGAATTTTGACAAATCATACAAGATCAAAGTGTTAGCTAGGGTTTATACCTTTTTCTTAAATATGCTTTGATCTTGCCTTATCAATCTGATCTAGATGTTTGAGAGGCTGAACTAGTGACTGAAACACTTAATTATTTCGGAGGTTTGGGAGAGATCGAGAAAGAGTCGGTGAGAGCTTGGGTGAAAAATGAGCCAAGTGAATGAATTTTCTCTCTCTCAAATCTATATATATTATGATATGATGGAAGATCTGATGTTGCTGTCATTTAGAGGCTGTTTTGCTGAGATTTTGAAGTCACAAAGTCAATTAAGTTGGTCACCAACTCTTGATTTGGCAAGATTTGCAAGCTAACTTAGAAAAATAAAAAACGGCATTAAGGTCATTTGACATTTAATTTTAATGGCTAACTTGACCTCTTATCCAACCCTTAGGGTTTAACCCTTAAGGTTCTTAAAAATCAAATTTTTAGGATTTCTAAATTAGGTTTTCAAAATAGAAAAATAATATTTATAAATTATAATTAGAATTCTCTAATTATATTAACATTATCGAATCATAACTCAAGCTTGCTAATTAGATTAATATTTCCTAATTAAAAATTTTAAATAATAATTAGGGTTATTCCAAAATGGTCATTAGGGTTTATAACCCAATAATTAGGGTTTTCTAAAAATTTTATTAGGGTTAACCCTAATTATATTTTTAATCATAAATACTTAAATCATTAAATTTAGCCTATGAATTTCCAAGTTAGGGTTTCATATTCCAAAATTAGGGTTTCTAGAACCGGTTTTAGGGTTTCTTATTAATCTTAAGAATTTTCTAACTGAACGTTGACGTTCCTAATATAATATTAGGGTTTGCCACTGATATATGTTATCTGGTCAACCATTGACCCTTAACCACATACAGTACACATATAATACCATATACACATAACATATACACTTATATCCTTAATCTTGAATAATTCACCACAAAAATTTTAAATTCACCAAATTCCTTCTCAGAAATCTTAAATTCATTCACTTATTTTATGTCTAGGTTTATTATTTAACCTTAATTCAATACTTTAATATTTTATAAATATTCAGATTCTCGAGTTGTCACATTCACCCCTTCTTCTAAAAATTTTGTCCCCAAAATTTACCTTACACCATGTACCATACACCATCCATACACAGCATCACATGCTACCCAATACATTCCTCACAAGAGTTAAAATTTTGAAATTGTGCTAAGGAGTTATATAGACTATTGTCTGTCATTTTCGCAAAGGTTATATGGAAATTCATCAGCAAACCGTCATAACTTACGGACATAGTGGGTAATTAGCCCAGTATGCCCTATACTTATTAATCTTTCTTTGGTGAATCTGCTTTCTCAAATCCTTTATAGCACAAAAATTTTACCTCAGTCTTATCGGATTCTGCACAAAAATAATTTTGTTTGGGAAAATTTTCAAAGAATGCTTAGAATTTTTAGAAACATTGGTCTAGCCGAATTAAATAGCTTAGACTCATATCCGTAATTCAATTTCAATCGAAATACAAATGTGTGTAGCCAAAACCCCGTTGGCAAATTAAAAATTTTAAAATTTTATTGAAAATGACGTCATGATGTCGTACTGTATTAACAACCCGTTTGAGGACGCTGTCATCGAGTGACTTTGTCATAACACATCATACAATAGTGGAATAATGATTTTAGATTAAATTCAACACTAAGTATTCCTACATTTACAACTCCATCAACTTTTTATCATCTCTGCACCAGGTTACATGGTACATAAGCGATAAATTAAATATATTTTGATATTTCAAATCATTATCGTCTAGCTGAAATAAGTAGCATAGACTATACTTTAAACCGTTCAAAAATCATTATAAAACTGTTTTATTACGTCAACAAGTAACGATGTGTCGGTGGCCCGAAGTCCACTCATACAAAATGGTCACCCGGAGTGGAGTATAAAAATTTATTTTTAAAAGCACATAGTGTGTATTTAACTTGATGTCAAAAAATTCGAGTCTAGCATAGCTAGAAGATTTGGAAAACTTATGTCTCCACTAATGATCAATTGCTTAGTAATCTATCTA
Source organism: Panax quinquefolius (assembly GCA_020205615.1). Lineage (NCBI taxonomy): Eukaryota > Viridiplantae > Streptophyta > Magnoliopsida > Apiales > Araliaceae > Panax > Panax quinquefolius. The sequence goes on from CM035169.1 coordinate 99,904,882, forward strand.
TTCCTATTATCCTTAATACAGATAACTATTCTCAGTTCGTCAAACCACACTCATGAGTTCAGGAACTTCACAATCATATGAGTTTAAGAACTTGTCCTAGTAAGACCTTTGGCGTCCATTTGCTGAGGGGTTCATAAATATTTCATATAATCATGAGTCACGAACGTACCATAGTATGAGTTTTAAGAACTCGTACTTAACCTTATATTCTCTACCTATACCCTATCTATCTGATATACACATAAGAAATGAATCACCCTCTTAACATGCATATAGCAAATAGCGCGACACAGACATCCCAATAATTATCCTAACTCCCTTCTCCATACGAATTTCATTTAATCCGTATTCATAATCATTTCCTGAATCTGTACCAATTCATAAAACAACTGACACACAATACTCTTATCATAAACTTGTTAATCATTCGCTTAATTCTTTTCCCTGCTATCACCTTATCAGATCACGGGGTGATCTCATCGTATATATTACGATTCATTTCTATGTCTTGATCGTTTTGTTTTATGATCTCCTATCACTGTACTTTTAGTCTTTTAGACTCTATCTATTCACCACTACTGTTCAATTTTATTATAAGAGTTAGGGAACTCTATATCTTTTATAACTCATCGAGATTCATCTTTGAATCTTTTCGACTCACTAACTCTATTTGAGTTAAACATTATCCTAATCACTGCGGTTATTAGACTAAGGTAATCCTACCCAAGGTTTATAACCTATAGCTTTGATACCAACTGTGAGAGCCCCAAATCCGGGTCCTAAATCACCTATTGCGGAAGATATTAACATAAATTGTTTATATAATAAACTTTACACACTATTCTCCAAGGTCGAGTAACCTTAACTTATACACAATTCAAAAATTATCTAACATATAATGTTATTATCATACTATACTATTACAAGTTAGCTGCACATATTATCTCAAGCTGAACTTGGCTTTGTCCTTTCCTGTATCCGACGTATTCGTCTTAATCTGCAATATTTATCATGATATAGCAAGGGTAAGCAATAAGTTTGCCCAGCAAGTTTAAGTTCAATAAATTAAGGATATATCATGATTGAAAGAATTGAACAAAAGCTGGCTACAGTTCTATAATATAATTACGAACTAGCCTAAACAAATTTTACATAGCTGAACGAACATTGAACATGAACATATATATATCTGGACCGAATGGTAATAAAGGTGATCAACCTTTCATACCTTATGAATACATGTAGTGTGCAAAGAGTGTGATTTAATAATTCTTAGACATGACAATCAGAAATGATTAACCACAAGTATAATTGAATAATACAACTCGGGGTCGAGTTAAGAAAAACTTGCATAAACCGTTGATTACCGCTATGCAATTTATTAAGCTTTGTCTGAACCTAATATATAAATAATGTTTATTTCTAAGCTAGAATAATATCATCACAGTATTTAAAATAACTTAAACACATAATCACATAATCATATCTGTCTATAACACACATAAGACTTAACCTCAAGTCAAACTTGTGACGCCCCCAAAATAGGTATACACAACACCCATTCTGAGTCGCCAAATACATGGTACAAGAAGCAAACTACAACTTCAATAATACAAATGTCGTGTGAAATACGACAATATATACTGTGAGTTTAAATACAAATATTATCTTCTAGACAATATCTATACTCAAATAAATCCTCATCACATTTATCGATACATTATTTTACAAAAATGGTGAGGACTACTAAACAACTCTCTCTAGAACCTTCATTCCATACCCGAAGCTAGTACTCGCTACATTCTCGCCTCACGAGAAGAAAAATGGAACATCGAGGAAAAGGGTGAGCTCAACTAGCCCGGTAAAGAATATTATGACTAAGATAATATACAACAAATTATCGTTAGTCTCCAACGAGGAAAAATCGATAGAATACAATAGACAACAAGTTTCGGATCAATATTCGCAGTGAAATAATAATTCATAGAAGAGTTACGTAGAGAATGAAATCTACTATAATCTATGAATTTAACAGATCCATCATCAATATTTTATCCTGTAACATCAATCAATATTCATCTCAAATCAAATATTCATCTTTGCACTACAGCCAAAGATATTCATCAATCGGTCATGTTCATCTCAACACTGTTCATCTTTGCACTAAAGGCCAAAGATATTCATCATCGATCATGTTCATTTAAACACCGCTCATCTTTGCACTCTGGGGCCAAAGATATTCTTGAAATCATTCATCTTTTTACTCTGGGTGCCAAAGATATTCACTAATATCATCATTTAAGGCGAGGATGATGAAAATATTTTTAAAGAACGAATCCGATTGAAACAAAATGACAAGGATTAAGGATTAAGGATTAGTACTTTGTTTTATCCATGTCCAACAAATACCTCAAAAAAATAATCATAGTGGTGTAAAATTCAAGAATGATCAAAACATGGATCAATCAAAGCTAGTATCCAAAATAGATATTTTGGATGAAAAGAAGAAATTTTATTTTTCGATGAATAGTGCCAGTATCGTGAATAGTGCCAGATATCGTGAATAAAGTGCCAGATATCGTGAATAGTAACTCAGACACCAAAAGATAGAAATTCCACAAAAAATATTTTCACGCTTCATTGAATAGTACTCGTGAATAGTAACTCGTGAATAGTAACTCATGAATAGTAACTCGTGAATAGTAACTCATGAATAGTAACCCAGAGCATGAAAAAGTTCCAAATTTGATAAAAACTTGGATCAACATTTCAAAGATAATGATATTGAAGAAATAATATCATTACGAAAAAATAATATCCCTTACCTCAAAGAATCGATTGCCGGAAGGAAAGTCTCAAGTGATCTTTGAATGAAACTTGTCTTGAATAAAGAACTCTCAAAGTATCTAAATACTCACAAAATACGCTCAATAATATAGAGAGAGAAAGAGAAAACTTTGTTTACGGTGTGATTTTCAATTCTAACTTAGCCCTCTATTTATAGGAAAATGTTAGCCGTTACAAGGCGGACTTGACTGCTACACGATGGCTTTACACTCGCTACTATTGCCACCCACCACATTTGAAATAAAATTCAGCACATTTCTTCACCAACCACAAGTGGGGCCCACTCAATTCTAGAATTTTCCACCAAAATCAATTATAACCCTAATTTCCGAATCAGACACCTCTTAAAATTCACAACAAATCATTCGTGAATTTTAAGCAGTTCAAAATTTGTGGACATATACTCAACTTATGTATGTATAACATACCCAAAATTACCACAATCCAAGCGGTGGGATTAAAATTATAACCCCGCAATATATCTCAAAAACCCCGATTTAATTTTTAATACCTCCAATCAGATAAAAATCGATAAAACACCTCAACATTAATTCCTTCATTAATAACCACATAAATAAATCCATCATTTATATCCACATAAAATAAATATTTCCTTATCATATGAATCAATAATTAATTATTCACAATTAATATTACGAGAATCACATTTATAATGACAGAAATTTTCCCAGAAAGAGGGGCTTTCAATAAGGATCTCTCATCTTGGCTCGCATGATTAGGTGACCAAACCTCTCCTTAGACGAACTTTCTAGACATTGTTAATAATGTTATCTAATAATATTATTCAAAAATATGAATTATTGATCCGATAATGGAAATACATGCGGTGACAATTATTGAACAACAATAATATAAAATATCAATGCAGCAATTATTGAATCAATAAAATAAAATATTGAATAAAGAACTCATCTGTGTGAAATTATTGAAGTAGTGCCATCTTACGCACGAATCAATAATTCAACAATATCTTAATACCGCAATCTGGTGCGGTAACCATGCGACCACAGCGTATTCAGTATTTTAACCACCGGTATTCCATGAGTCTTAATTCAGTAACAACTACGCCGTTATTTATAACCACCAAACTTTGTCGTTTTCCTCATCAATCGCTTTCCAGTTATCGGCCCACACATGGCTGCTTGTAGTAAATACGAATATTCCCGACGGTCTGAATATTCCACGACTCAACGAATATTCTGAGCAAAAATGAATATTTTATAACCACTTTGCTTATTTTGAAATATTTGCGTATTTAACCTTAACTATCCACATTAATCAAATCAACCCTTACTATTTCAAAATAATAAATAAAGGAAATTCCTTTTATTTAAAAATTTGGGGTCTTACAAAACTTCTCTACGATGAAAGTCGAGTTAAATTATAATTTCGACATCTTGATTTTGCAAGTCGAACAAAAATCGAGTTTAAGTTCAATTAAACTATGCCTAAACTGTAAGACCCCAACTTATTATTAATAAAATTTAATTTTCTCTATTTTGAAATAGTAAGGGTTGATATGATTAATGTGGATAGTTATGGGTAAAATACATAAATATTTCAAAATAAGCAAGTGGTTATAAAATATTCATTATTGTCGGGAATATTCGTTTGGTCGTGGAATATTCTCATTGTTGGGAATATCGCATTGATCTGCCAGCCTTTGTGGGCCCCATAACTGAAAGCGATTAGATAAAAAAAGCGACAAATATAAGTTTTTAAAAATAACGGCGTGAAGTTATTACCGTTATCTTTGTTAAAATACTCTAAGTGATTAAAACACTATCAGTATTGCACCAATTATTGATTCTTACGTAGAAGAAGGCACTACTCAATAATTGTTACAAGAGTTACTCGCTCAAAGATTTTATTTTATTGATTCAATAATTTTGCGTTGATATTTTATATTACCGTTGTTTCAATAATTGTCACTACACAAGATTTTCCATTATCAAAGCAATAATTCATATTATCCGAATAATATTATTAGATAACATTATTGGCAATGTCTTGAAAGTTGCTTCTAAGGAGAGATTTGGTCACCTAATTTGAGAAGGAGAGAAATTCTTATTAGAAAGCCCCCTCTTTCCTGGGAACTGCCTGGTTGTCAATATTGTGATTATGTAATATTATTTGTGAATAATTAATTATTGATTCATATGATGAGGAAAATATTGAATTTATGTGGATATAGATGGAGAAAATTTTAATGTGACAATTGTTGAAAATTGAAATTTTATCTTTTACGATAAAATAATTCATTTAAATATATTATTATATTTTAATAATATAATAATGATGATATTTTTACGATGAATGTGGGATATATGAGTATATGCGGAGGAAGAGTATTTTTGTTACCAAAAATATTTAAAGCATGTTTTATGTGTCGGTGGACCCCATTTCTTGACTGAAATTTTATTATAGCCTGTAAAATCGCCCGTTTGTGGATTTCGGTCAATTTCTATTTGGAATTTGGAAAAACGTTCTTCTGTAAAGTTGTTGAGAATTGAATTTCCTATAAATATTCGCAAGATTCGAATTTTCTGACAAAGGGCTGTTTATTATGAATTATTGAAGTTCTGAAGCTCCAAAATAATTAATTTTTGAAATATTAAATATTTTTTTACAAAAAACGTTTTTTGCATGTGTGAGGCATGTGTTCAATTGCTGAATTTCATATTCAAAGGTGTACGTGAAGATTATATATATATATATATATATATATATATATTAATATTTTAATAAATTTTCTACTTTGGTGTTTTAAGCATTTTCCTATAAATAGGGTGCTTAGGTTAGAATTGAAAATCACACCAGAAACTGAAGTTTTCTATCTCTATATTATCGAGCGTATTCTTGTGAGTATTTTGAGTATATTTTGAGTATTGCTATACGATTGCAAGTTCAAGTCATAGCCTATATCCAGGTGTTTCATTTAGAAGTCTTTGTCTTTACGAGGTAAGGGATATTATTTTTTTCAGTAATGATATTATTTCTTCAATATCATTATCTTTGAAATATTGATCCGAAGTTTTTATCAAATTTGGAACTTTTGGTGTCTGAGTTCTTATTCACGATATCTGCACTATTCACGATATCGACACTATTCACAAAATATCATGACTATTCATGAAAAATGAAAATTTTCCTTTTCGTCTAAAATATCTATTGTGGATACTAGCTTTGATTGTATCCATGTTTTGATCATTCTTGAATTTTACACCACTATGATTATTTTTGAGGTATTTTTGGACATGGATAAAACAAAGTCACGAATCCTTAATCCTTAATCCTTGTCATTTTGTTTCTTTGGATTCGTTTCTTTAAAATATTTTTTTTCATCATCCTCGGTCTTAAATGATGATATTATTGAATATCTTTGGCACAGTAGTGCAAAGATGAATGATTTCGATGAATATCTTTGGCCCAGTAGTGCAAAGATGAAGCAGTGTTTAGATGAACATGACTAATCGATGATTATCTTTTTGGCCTCAGTAGTGCAAAGATGAATATTTGATTCGAGATATATATTGATTGATGTTACTGAGGATAAAAGCAGACGATGAACTTTTAAATTCATACATAGAAGATAGTAGTTTGCATTCTCTACTTAACTCTTCTAATGAATTATTATTTCCGCTGCGAATATTGATTTAAAACTTGTTGTCTATTGTATTCTATTAGATTTTTTTTCCCTGTTGAAGACTAATGATAATTTGTTGTATATTATCTTAGTCATAATATTCTTTACTAGGCTATTTGAGCTCACCCTTTTCCTTTTTGTTCCATTTTTCTTCTTAGGAGGCGAGAATATAGCGATGCAGTAGCCTGGGGTATGGAATGAAGGTTCTAGAGAGAGTTGTTTAGTAGTCCTCACTATTTTTTGTAAAATAATGTATCAATAAATGTGATGAGGATTTATTTGAGTATAGATATTGTCTAGAAGATAATATTTGTATTCAAACTCATAATTTTACTGTTGTAATAATAAAGTTGTAGTTGTTTTTGTACCATGTATTGACAACTCGTAATGGGTGATGTATACCTATTTTGGGGCGCCACGGTTGGTATCGTCGAGCTTAGGGATATGATCTCCGCAAACATCGGGGAATAGAACTAGGAGGGGAGAGACGAGTAAATCCTTCGCTAGTGTGTCCTACCTAAGCTTATTTGTTAGTTGGTCAGTATATAAGGACATTATGTGATATATTGATTTCCTTAATTAACCCTTATTTTATGATAGTATTTGAGAATGTCGACTGAGAATATTAAAAGTGGAAACGAGACCGTGGAGACGTTTGTACTCCCCAATGAGGAGAGAACGCAATGACTGGCAATGTTCCTCCCGTGAACAACACCACTAAGCGAGATGATGAACGAGGGATGTTTAGAAGCTTTTTGCAGTTCATGCAAAATCGGATGAGGGAGACTCGTGTTCAAAATACAAGAGGAAATGATAACAATTCACGGGTTGTCACAAATGCAAGCGGTTCAAAGAGTTGGGACCACAGAATTTAAGGGAAAGCGGATCCGATCATGGCGGAAACATGGGTCAAACAAATTACCAAGATATTCGATGTCTTGGGATGCACGGAGGAACAGGAGGTTCCATTCGCCACCTTTATGTTAAAGTGGTGAGGCAAACTCTTTGGTGGGAGTATGTGAAGCATACCCATCCGGTACTTTTCAAAGATGTCTTGGGAGACGTTTGAAACTATTTAATGACAATTACTTTCCGAAAGTTTTCGTTATATGAAGGAAGTGGAGTTCATCGATTAGAACAAAACATAATGACGGTGTCTCGAAGACGAGGCAAAGTTTGCGAGAGTTATCGAGTTTGCACCTCATTTGGTGGAGAATGAGGAATGTATGATGCGGATGTTTACGAGAGGTTTGAAAAACCGGTATCTGACAATATCTCATTTCTCATAAATTTTCTCTCTATTCAGATCTTTGTTAATAGGGCTCAATTGTTAGAGCGAGATAACGAGTATGTTCAACCGAGGGACCATAACGAGGATCATACCGTAGATAGCGGTCAATGTAATAACGATAACTAGTGGAGAAAGCAGACGGACAAAATGGTAACCACTCGGTGGTAATCATGTCCATGAAAATAGAAGAAGCGAGTCGGGAGGAGATTTTAAAAGAGGAGATTTAACAACGACCATGTGAAGACGATGCGGTTTACCAAAGAATCGGTTCTAAGGGAGGAGAAACGACCACCGGTCATATGCTATAAATGCGGAAAGAGGGACATATCGGTCAAACCGTCCACAACAGTTCAAGGTATGCTATAATTGTGGAAAGGAAGGACATATCGCTCGAAATTATGCGATGGCGAAACCTAGTTCAGTGGGGACGGTGACTCAAAAGACATGTCTAGAAAAGTCAAAGTCAGCGGTTCGGGAAGAGCGTTTTTGTGGATGGTCAAAATGCGAGGAACCCAAACGAGGTGATCACGGTAAGCTATTTATAAATTCTTGCGAAGTTTATTCCTTACTTGATCACTGGGGTGCTACCCATTCATTTTTATCTCTCCGCTTGTGCTCAACGTTTAAACTTGACTCGGAGAAATTAGACTTTGACCTGTCTGTGGAAACTCCGTTAGGAGAAACTTTCATCACATCCACTATTTATAAATCTTGTTTAATTCAAGTTGGCACCATCACCTTACCATTGACCTTATCTCTTTAAAGATACTTGTTTTTGATGTGATTTTAGGATCGATTGGTTAACTACTCATAATGCCAAAATTGATTGTTTTCGTAAGGTTGTTAGTTTTCATATTCCTAACCAACCCGTTGTTATTTAATTCAAGCAACTAAACCATTAAAATCAATCTTTGTCATATCTAATCATAAAGCTATTCGTTTATTGAAAACGGATGTCAAGCTTTCTTAGCCCATGTTATGGATTTGGATAAAGACACGTCAAATTTGAATAATATTCCTATTGTTATTGACTTTCCGACGTATTTCTGAAGAACTTCCGGTCTACCCTTTAACGTGAAGTTAAATTCTTTATTGATCTTGAACCTGGTACAAAGCCCATTTCTAAAACCCCATATTGAATGGCTCTATTGAACTTCGGGAGTTAAAGGTCCAACTACGAGAATTGTTGGACATCGGTTTCATTCGCCCCTAGTACATCTCCTTGGGGTGCTCTGTTTTATTCGTAAAGAAGAAAGAGGAGTATGTGACTTTTGTATTAACTATCGGGAATTGAACCATGTCACCATCAAGAATAGGTATCCTCTACCTCGTATTGATGACTTGTTTGACCGATTGCAAGGGCACAATTCTTTTCAAAAATTAATCTTCGATTACGGATATCATCAATTTGAAGATTAGGCGAGGATATTCTAAAGCGCCTTCAGAACTCGGTATGGGCATTATGAATTCTTAGTCACGTCTTTCGGACAGACTAATGCTCTTGCGGCTTTCATGGATATGATGAACCGAGTATTCAAGGAATATTTGGATCAGTTTGTTGTTGTCTTTATTGTTGACATCCTCATATATTCCAAAAGTCATGAAGATCATGAGCACCATTTGAAGCTGGTACTCCAAAGGCTTCGTGAAAACAAAGTATATGCCAAATTGAAGAAATGCAAATTCTGGCTTAAGGAAGTAGCATTTCTTCGGCACGTGGTGTCAAAACATGCAGTATCCATGGACGCCAAGATTGAAACAATACAAAGTTGGGAGCAGCAAAGTCGGTGGATAGAAGCACGTAGTATACAGGTCTAGTGGTTATTATCGAAGATTCGTGGAAGGGTTTTCTCGAATCGCTACTCCATTAACTTCGCCTAACTCGAAGGATACAAAATTCGTTGGAGCGAAGAATGCGAGAAGAGTTTCCAAGAGCTTAAGAGGAGACTTATTTAAGACTTTTTCTAACAATACCATCTGGTTCGGATGGATTTGTTATCTACAGCGATGCTTCAGGCAAAGGGTTAGGATGTGTTCTCATGCAACATGGGAAAGTCATAGCCTATGCCTCGCGACAACTTAAAGAATATGAGAGGAATTATCCTACTCATGATCTAGAGTTGGCAGTAGTCGTTTTCGTGCTAAAGATATGGAGGCACTATCTATATGGGGAGAAAGTGGAGATATATTCAGACCATAAAAGCCTTAAATATTTCTTCACTCAAAAAGAACTCAACATGCGGCAACGACGTTGGCTCGAGCTATTGAAAGACTACAATAACACTATTCAATACCATCCTCGAAAAGCGAACGTGGTAGCTGACGCGTTGAGTTGAAGATCATATGCATGAATGAGTGCGATGATGTCAAGTATACGCATAGAGCCAACTTTAATAGAAAAAGTTAAGGTTGCTCAAGCCACCAGGCCGAAATGATGCGTATGAAGAAGAAAGTACAAGAAGGAGCTATTCCTAAGTGAGAATTGATGAAGAAGAATACTTGAGTCCACTCTAGACTTTGTGTTCCTAACGACTCGATTTAAAGTACAAGATTATGATGGAGGCACACAATACACCATTTGCAATCCATCCTGGAAGTACTAAAATGTATCGTGATCTTCGACATACATTTTGGTGGAACAATATGAAGAGAGAGATTGCAAAGTTTATCTTGATGTGTTTAACTTGCCAACGTGTAATGGCGGAGCATCTAGTACCTAAGGGTCCGTTACAACCATTTGAGATTCCGAAATGGAAGTGGGAACCCATTACCATGGATTTCGTTACGGGTCTTCCTACGGTTTCTCAAGGCATCAATGCTATTTGGGTTATTGTTGATAGATTAACCAAGTCTGCTCATTTCTTGCCGATACGGGAGACTTATTCCCTTAAACGTCTTGCTAGTATATATGTAAATGAGATTGTGAGGTTGCATGGCATGCCAGTATCCATAGTTTCGGATCGTGACCCAAGATTCACTTCAAGATTTTGGGTTAGCTTGCAAAAAGCTATGGGCACGGATTTACGATTCAGTTCGGCATACCATCCACAAACAGACGGACAATCAGAGAGGACTATTCAAACTCTTGAAGATTTATTAAGACTCTGTGTCCTAGACTTCAAGGGCAGTTGGAATAAGTATTTACCATTGGTGGAATTCTCCTACAACAACAGTTATCAGGCAAGTATAGGTGTTGCTCCATTTGAAGCATTATATGGACGAAAGTGTCGCTCTCCAATATGTTGGGATGAGGTGGGTGAAGCAACATTGTTGGGACCCGAGTTATTACGTATGACTCATGAAATGATCCAAATGATTCGACAACGTATACAAACTGCACAAGATCGATAAAAGAGTTATGCGGATCTTCATCGAAAGGACGTGGAATTTAGTATAGGGGATCATGTATTGTTGTGAGTTGCTCCATGGAAGGGAGTTACAAGATTTGGGAAGAGAGGAAAGCTCAATCCACGATTTATTGGTCCATTTCAAATACTTGACCGAGTAGGAAATGTAGCCTATAGACTTGCGTTACCTCCGAGTATGTCTCGTGTTCATAATGTGTTTCACATATCTGTACTTCGTATATATGTGAAAGACCCGAACCATGTTATTGAGTTAGAACCGAACGAGATAGCCGAAGACTTAACGTATGAGGAGGTACCTGTTAAGATCTTGGATAGGAAGGAGCATATCCTACGCACGAAGGTCATCCCACAAGTTAAAGTTTTGTGGAGGAACCATGCTATAGAGGAAATGACACAGGAGTTAGAAAGCGGAAATGAAAGCGAGGTATCCTCACCTTTTTGAAAACACAGTGTACGACGTCAATTTCGAGGACGAAATTTCATAAGGAGGGAGGTTGTAAGACCCCAACTTATTATTAATGAAATTTAATTTTCTATTTTGAAATAGTAAGGGTTGATTTGATTAATGTGGATAGTTATGGGTAAAATCATAAATATTTCAAAATAAGCAAGTGGTTATAAAATATTCATTGTTGTCGGGGAATATTCGTTTGGTCGTGGAATATTCTTTATTGTCGGGGAATATTAAATGCGATGGCGTAGTCTTTTGTGGGCCCCATAACGGAAAGCGATTGGATGAAGAAAACGACAAATATAAGTTTTTTAAAAATAACGGCGTAGTTATTTCTGAATAATCTTGTTAAAATACTCGGTTTTTAAAACACCAGTAGCACTGTGATTGCACCAATTATTGATTCTTACGTAAGAAGGCACTACTCAATAATTGTTACGGTGAATTCTTGTTCAAATTATTTTATTTTATTGATTCAATAATTGCTGCGTTGATATTTTATATTCTTGTTGTTTCAATAATTGTCACACTACGGTAATTTCCATTATCAAAGCAATAATTCATATTATCTGAATAATATTATTAGATAACATTATTGGCAATGTCTAGAAAGTTCTGTTTAAGGAGAGGTTTGGTCACCTAATTGCGCGCCAGTAATTAGAAATTCTTATTGGAAAGCCCCCTCTTTCTTGGGAACTGCCTGGTTGTCAATATTGTGATTATGTAATATTATTTGTGAATAATTAATTATTGATTCATATGATGAGGAAAATATTGATTTTATGTGGATATAGATGGAGAAAATTTTTAATGTGACAATTGTTGAAAATTGAAATTTTATCTTTTTCTGATAAAATAATTCATTTAAATATATTATTATATTTTAATAATATAATAATGATGATATTTTTACGATGAATGTGGGATATATGAGTATATGTGGAGGAGTATTTTGTTACCAAAATATTTAAAGCATGTTCTATGTGTCGATTGGACCCCATTTCTTGATCGAAATTTGATTATAGCTTTGTAAAATCGCCTTGCGTTTGTGGATTTTGGTCAATTTTATTTGGAATTTGGAAAACGTTCTTACGCAAAGTTGTAGAGAATTGAATTTCCTATAGAAATTTGCAAGATTCTATTTTTCTGTCAAAAGGGCTATTTATTATGAATTATTGAAGTTCTGAAGCTCTAAAATAATTAATTTTTAAGTTTTAAATATTTTTTTTACAAAAACGATTTTTTTGCATGTGTGAGGCATGTGTTCAATTCTTGAATTTGATTCAAAGGTGTGCGTGAAGATTATATATATATATATATATATATATATATATATATATATATTAATATTTTAGTAAATTTTCTACTTTGGTGTTCTAAGCATTTTCCTATAAATAGGGTGCTTAGGTTAGAATTGAAAATCACACCAGAAACTGAAGTTTTCTCTCTCTATATTATCGAGCGTATTCTTATAAGTATGTTGAGTATATTTTGAGTATTTCTATACGGTGCAAGTTCAAGTCATAGCCTATATCCGGTGTTTCAGCTAGAAGTACTATCTTTACGAGGTAAGGGATATTATTTTTTTTCGTAATAATATTATTTCTTCAATATCATTATGCTGAAATATTGATCTGAAGTTTTTATCAAATTTGAAACTTTTGGTGTCGGAGTTACTATTCACATATACGACACTATTCACGTATACGACATTATTCACGAAAAAGACACTATTCATCGAAAAATGAAAATTTTTCCTTTTCGTCTAAAATATCTATTGTGGATACTAGCTTTGATTGTATCCATGTTTTGATCATTCTTGAATTTTACACCACTATGATTATTTTTGAGGTATTTTTGGACATGGATAAAACAAAGTACGAATCCTTAATCCTTGTCATTTTGTTTCACTGGATTCGTTTCTTTAAAAATATTTTTCATCATCCTCAGTCTTAAATGATGATATTATTGAATATCTTTGGCCTGTAGTGCAAAGATGAATGATTTCTGATGAATATCTTTCGCCCGTAGTGAAAAGATGAACAGGTGTTTAGATGAACATGACCAACTGATGATTATCTTTGGCCTGTAGTGCAAAGATGAATATTTGATTCCAAATATATATTGATTGATATTACAGGGATAAAAGATAGACGATGAACTTTTAAATTCATACATAGAAGATGGCAGTTTGCATTCTTTACTTAACTCTTCTAATGAATTATTATTTCCGCTGCGAATATTGATTTAAAACTTGTTGTCTATTGTATTCTATTAGATTTTTTCCCTGTTGAAGACTAATGATAATTTGTTGTATATTATCTTTGTCATAATATTCTTTACTGGGCTAGTTGAGCTCACCATTTTCCTTTTTGTTCCATTTTTCTTCTCAGGAGGCGAGAATATAGCGAGTACGAGTCGGGGTTATGGAATGAAGGTTCTAAAGAGAGTTGTTTAGTAGTCCTCACTATTTTTTGTAAAATAATGTATCAATAAATGTGATGAGGATTTATTTGAGTATAGATATTGTCTAGAAGATAATATTTGTATTCAAACTCATAATTTTACTGTTGTAATAATAAAGTTGTAGTTGTTTCTGTACCATGTATTGAAAACTCAGAATGGGTGATGTATACCTATTTTGGGGGCGTCACAGTTGGTATCAGAGCTTAGGGATATGATCTCTGGCAGAGATCGGGGAATAGAACTAGGAGGGGAGAGACAAGTAAATCCTTCGTTAGTGTGTCCTACCTAAGCTTATTTGTTAGTTGGTCAGTATATAAGGACATTATTTGATATATTGATTTCCTTAATTAACCCTTGTTTTATGACAGTATTTGAGAATGTCGACTGAGAATATTAACAGTGGAAATGAGACCATGGAGACGCTTGTACTCCCCAATGAGGAGAACGTGCAACAGCCTGGCAATGTTCCTCCTGTGAACAACACCATTGAAAGCGAGATGATGAACGAGGGATGTTTAGAAGCTTTTTGCAGTTCATGCAAAATCGACGAGGAGACTCGTGTTCAAAATACAGGAGGAAATGATAATAATTCACGGGTTGTCACAGCCAAGCAGTTCAAAGAGTTGGGACCACAAGAAATTATGGGAAAGCCAGATCCGATCATGGCGGAAACATGGGTCAAATATATTACCAAGATATTCGATGTCTTGGGATGCGGAGGAACGAAGGTTCCATTCGCCACCTTTATGTTCCATGGCGAAGGACTACTTTGGTGAGAGTGCGTGAAGCGTACCCATCTAGCCGCGCTTTTCAAAGATGTCATGGGAGATGTTTCAGAAACTATTTAATGACAAATACTTTCACGAAAGTGTTCGTCGTATGAAGGAAGTGGAGTTCATCGATTAGAACAAAACAACAATGGCGGTGTCTCGAGACGAGGCAAAGTTTGCGAGAGTTATCCATGTTTGCACCTCATTTGGTGGATAATGAGGAGCGTATATGACGCGATGTTTACGAGAGGTTTGAAACCCGATATCGACAATATCTCATTTCTCATAAATTTTCTCTCTATTAGGATGTTGTTAACATGGGTCAATTGTTAGAGCAAGATAACGTAGTATGTTCAACCGAGGGACCATAACGAGGATCATACCAGAGATAGCGGTCAATGAATAACGATAACCGGTGGAGAAAGAAATGAGCGGACAAAATGGTAACCACTCTGGTGGTAATCATGGCCATGAAAATAGAAGAAGCGAGTCGGGAGAAGATTTTAAAAGAGGAGATTTAACAACGACCATGTGAAGACGACAAGTCTTTGTAAAGAATCGGTTCTAAGGGATGAGAACGACCACCGGTCATTATATGCTATAAATGCGGAAAGAGGGACATATCGTCCAAGCCATCACTATGAGTTCAAGGTATGCTATAATTGTGGAAAGGAATGACATATTGCTCGAGATTATGCAGTAGCGAAACTTAGTTCGTGAGGGGACGGTGACTCAAAAGACTATCCCGGAAAAGTCAAAGTCAGCGGTGCCCGGAAGAAGCGTTTGTTGTGGATGGTCAAAATGCGAGGAACCCAAACGAGGTGATCACGGGTAAGCTATTAATAAATTCTTGCGAATTTTATACCTTACTTGATCTGGGTGCTACCCATTCATTTATCTCTCCCATACGCTCAACGTTTAAACTTGACTCAGGAGAAATTAGACTTTGACCTATCTGTGGAAACTCCGTTAGGAGAAACTTTCATCACATCCACGGTTTATAAATCTTTTGATTCAAGTTGGCACCATCACCTTTACATTGACCTTATCTCTTTAAAGATACTTGCTTTTGATGTGATTTTAGGGATTGATTGGTTAACTACTCATCATGCCAAAATTGATTGTTTTCGTAAGGTTGTTAGTTTTCATATTCCTAACCAACATGTTGTATGCAATTCAAGCAACTAAACCATTAAAATCAATCATTTGTCATATCTAATCATAAAGCTATTCGTTTATTGAAAAAGCGGATGTCAAGCTTTCTTAGCCCATGTTATGGATTTGGATAAAGACACGTCAAATTTGAATAATATTCCTATTGTTATTGACTTTCTTCGGCGTATTTCTGAAGAACTTCCCGGCCTACCCCGAGCGTGAAGTTAAATTTTTATTGATCTTGACTCCGTAGTAAAGCCCATTTCTAAACCCCATATCAAATGGCTCTATTGAACTTCAGAGTTAAAGGTCCAACTCGAGGAATTGTTGGACATCGGTTTCATTAAATCCTAGTACATCTCCTTGGGGTTCTCTGTTTTATTCGTAAAGAATAATGACGAGAGTATGCGACTTTGTATTGACTATCGGGAATTGAACCATGTCACCATCAAGAATAGGTATCCTCTACCTCGTATTGATGACTTGTTTGACCCGATTGCAAGGGCACAATTCTTTTCAAAAATCGATCTTCGATTCGGATATCATCGGTGAAGATTAGAGGCGAGGATATTCTAAAAGGCGCCGCCCGAACTCGGTATGGGCATTATGAATTCTTAGTCATGTCTTTCGGATCGACTAATGCTCTATGACTTTCATGGATATGATGAACCGAGTATTCAAGGAATATTTGGATTAGTTTGTTGTTGTCTTTATTGATGACATCCTCATATATTCCAAAAGTCGTGAAGATCATGAGCACCATTTGAATTTCGGTACTCAAAGGCTTCGTGAAAATAAGCTATATGCCAAATTGAAGAAATGCGAGTTTTGGCTTGAGGAAGTAGCATTTCTTGGGCGCGTGGTGTCAAAACATGGAGTATCAAGTGGACCCGTGAAGATTGAAGCAATACAAAGTTGGGAGCAACCAAAGTCGGTGGATCAAATCACGTAGCTTTCTTGGTCAATTTGGTTATTATCGGAGATTCATGGAAGGTTTTCTCGAATCGCTACTCCATTAACTCGCCTAACTTTCGGAAGGATACAAAATTCTTTTGGAGCAAAGAATGCGAGAAGAGTTTCCAAGAGCTTAAGAGGAGACTTATTTCGACACTGTTCTAACAATACCATCCGGTTCGGATGGATTTGTTATCTCTGACGATGCTTCGTGCAAAGGGTTAGGATGTGTTCTCATGCAACATGGGAAAGTCATAGCCTATGCCTCATGACAACTTAAAGAATATGAGAGGAATTATCCTACTCATGATCTAGAGTTAGCGGCCGATCGTTTCAGCGCTAAAGATATGGAGGCACTATCTATATGGGGAGAAAGTGGAGATATATTCGAGACCATAAAAGCCTTAAATATTTCTTCACTCAAAAAAGAACTCAACACGCGGCAATGACGTTGGCTCGAGCTATTGAAAGACTACGATAACACTATTCAATACCATCCCGAAAAAGCGAGCGTGGTGGTAGCCGACGCGTTGAGTAGAAGATCATATCTGAGGAATGAGTGCGATGATGTCAAGTATACGACGTAGAGCCAACTTTAATAGAAAAAGTTAAGCTTGCTCAAGCCACCAGAATTCGGGTGATGTGTATGAAGAAGAAAGTACAAGAAGGAGTTATTAAGCGAGAATTGATGAAGAAGGAATACTTGAGTCCACTCTAGACTTTGTGTTCCTAACGACTACGATTTGAAGTACAAGATTATGATGGTGGCACACAATACACCATTTGCAATCCATCTGGAAGTACTAAAATGTATCGTGATCTTGACATACATTTTGGTGGAACAATATGAAGAGAGAGATTGCAAAGTTTATCTCGATGTGTTTAACTTGCTAACGTGTAAAGGCGGAGCATCTAGTACCTAAGGGTCCGTTGCAACCACTTGAGATTCCGAAATGGAAGTGGGAACACATTACCATGGATTTCGATTCACGGGTCTTCCCTACGGTTTCTCAAGGCATCAATGCTATTTGGGTTATTGTTGATAGATTAACCAAGTCCGCTTCATTTTTCTTGCCGATACGGAGACTTATTCCTTGAACGTCTTGCTAGAATATATGTAAATGAGATTGTGAGGTTGCATGGCATGCCAGTATCCATAGTTTTGGATCATGACCCAAGATTCACTTCAAGATTTTGGGTTAGCTTGCAAAAAGCTATGGGCGCAGATTACGATTGATTCGGCATACCATCCTCAAAGCGGATGGACAATCGAGAGGACTATTCAAACTCTTGAAGATTTATTAAGACTCTGTGTCCTAGACTTCAAGGCGGTTGGGATAAGTATTTACCATTGGTGGAATTCTCCTACAACAATGCTTATGCAAGTATAAAGTGCGGCTCCATTTGAAGCATTATATGGGACGAAAGTGTAAGCTCTCAATATGTTGGGATGAGGTGGGTGAAACAACATTGTTGGGACCCGAGTTAGTACGTATGACTACCGAAAAGATCCAAATGATTCGACAACGTATACAAACTGCACAAGATCGACAAAAGAGTTATGTGGATCTTCATCGAAAGGACATGGAATTTAGTATAGGGGATCATGTATTGTTGTGAGTCGCTCCATGGAAGGGAGTTATAAGATTTCGGAAGAGAAGAAAGCTCAATCCATGATTTATTGGTCCATTTCAAATTATTGACCGAGTAGGAAATGTAGCCTATAGACTTGCGTTACCTCCGAGTATGTCTCGTGTTCATAATGTGTTTCACATATCTATACTTCATAAATATGTGAAAGACCCGAACCACGTTATTGAGTTAGAACCGGATGAGGTAGCCGAAGACTTAACGTATGAGGAGGTACCTGTTAAGATCTTGGATAGGAAGGAGCATGTCCTACACACGAAGGTCATACCACAAGTTAAAGTTTTTTGGAGGAACCATGCTATAGAGGAAATGACCTGGGAGTTAGAAACAAAAATCAAAGCGAGGTATCCTCACCTTTTTGAAACACTAGGTACGTACGTCAATTTCGAGGACGAAATTTCATAAGGAGGGGAGGTTGTAAGACCCCAACTTATTATTAATGAAATTTAATTTTCTCTATTTTGAAATAGTAAGGGTTGATTTGATTAATGTGGATAGTTATGGGTAAAATACGCAAATATTTCAAAATAAGCAAGTGGTTATAAAATATTCATTGTTGTCGGGGAATATTCGTTTGGTCGTGGAATATTCTTGCTGTCGGGGAATATTCGTACAACGGCGCAGTCTTTTGTGGGCCCCATAATGGAAAGCGATTGGATGAAGAAAACGACAAATATAAGTTTTTTAAAAATAACGGCGTAGTTGTTACCGTTAATACTGTTAAAATACTCGGTGGTTAAAAACACGAAGCTTTACCAGTATTGCATCAATTATTGATTCTTACATAAGAAGGCACTACTCAATAATTGTTACGTGAGTTTCTTATTCGAGATTTTATTTTATTGATTCAATAATTGCTTTGCGTTGATATTTTATATTCTTGTTGTTTCAATAATTGTCACTACACAGTATTTTCCATTATCAAAGCAATAATTCATATTATCTAAATAATATTATTAGATAACATTATTGGCAATGTCTAGAAAGTTTTGTCTAAGGAGAGGTTTGGTCACCTAATCAATGCTACCATGAAGGAGAAATTCTTATTGGAAAGCCCCTCTTTCTTGAGGCTGCTGGTTGTCAATATTGTGATTCTGTAATATTATTTGTGAATAATTAATTATTGATTCATATGATGAGGAAAATATTGATTTTATGTGGATATAGATGGAGAAAAATTTTAATGTGACAATTGTTGAAAATTGAAATTTTATCTTTTTCTGATAAAATAATTTATTTAAATATATTATTATATTTTAATAATATAATAATGATGATATTTTTACGATGAATGTGGGATATATGAGTATATGTGGAGGAGGAGTATTTTTGTTACCAAAAATATTTAAAGCATGTTTTATGTGTCGGTGGACCCCATTTCTTGACATAAATTTGATTATAGCATGTAAAATTGCCCCTTTGTGGATTTCGGTCAATTTCTATTTGGATTTTGGAAAATATTTCTTCTGCAAAGTTGTAGAGAATTGAATTTCCTATAAAGAATCGTGAGATTCAAATTTTTTGTCAAAAGGGCTATTTATTATGAATTATTGAAGTTCTGAAGCTCCAAAATAATTAATTTTTGAAGTTTTAAATATTTTTTTTATAAAAAACATTTTTTGCATGTGTGAGGCATGTGTTCAATTGCTGAATTTCAGATTCGAAGGTGTGCGTGAAGATTATATATATATATTAATATTTTAATAAATTTTCTACTTTGGTGTTCTAAGCATTTTCCTATAAATAGGGTGCTTAGGTTAGAATTGAAAATCACACACGTAAAGCTCAAGTTTTCTCTCTCTATATTATCGAGCGTATTCTTGTGAGTATTTTGAGTATATTTTGAGTATTGCTATACGGTGCAAGTTTAAGTCATAGCATATATCTAGTGTTTCAGCTAGAAGTACTGTCTTTACGAGGTAAGAGATATTATTTATTTTCGTAATGATATTATTTCTTCAATATCATTATGCTGAAATATTGATCTGAAGTTTTTATCAAATTTGGAACTTTTGGTGTCGGAGTTACTATTCACGTATACGACACTATTCACGTATACGACACTATTCACGAATACGGCATTATTTATCGAAAAATGAATTTTTTTCCTTTTCGTCTAAAATATCTATTGTGGATACTAGCTTTAATTGTATCCATGTTTTGATCATTCTTGAATTTTACACCACTATGATTATTTTTGAGGTATTTTTGGACATGGATAAAACAAAGTATGAATTCTTAATCCTTAATCCTTGTCATTTTGTTTCTTTGGATTCGTTTCTTTAAAAATATTTTCATCATCCTCGTCTTAAATGATGATATTATTGAATATCTTTTTGGCCTGTAGTGTAAAAGATGAATGATTTCGATGAATATCTTTGGCCCGTAGTGAAAAAGATGAGCAGTGTGTTTAGATGAACATGATTAATCGATGATTATCTTTGGCTTCGTAGTGCAAAGATGAATATTTAATTCGGATATATATTGATTGATATTACTGGGGATAAAAGATGAGCGATGAACTTTTAAATTCATACATAGAAGATAGTAGTTTGCATTCTCTACTTAACTCTTCTAATGAATTATTATTTCCGCTGCGAATATTGATTTAAAACTTGTTGTCTATTGTATAATATTAGATTTTTTCCCTGTTGAAGACTAATGATAATTTGTTGTATATTATCTTAGTCATAATATTCTTTATTGGGCTAGTTGAGCTCACCCTTTTCCTTTTTGTTCCATTTTTCTTCTTAGGAGGCGAGAAATAAGCGAAATGCAGTCGAGGTATGGAATGAAGGTTCTAGAGAGAGTTGTTTAGTAGTCCTCACCATTTTTGTAAAATAATGTATCAATAAATGTGATGAGGATTTATTTGAGTATAGATATTGTCTAGAAGATAATATTTGTATTCAAACTCATAATTTTACTGTTGTAATAATAAAGTTGTAGTTGTTTCTGTACCATGTATTGACAACTCAGAATGGGTGATGTATACCTATTTTGGGGGCATCACATAAACACTTAGCAATTATCTTAGATAATTTATTATCAGTCAAAATATTTTTCATAAGCTCGTAAAATTTTTCAGATAAATAATATCATTTATCATGAATTTTTAATCATTAATATCATATTTATATGAATTAAATACCACATAATTCCTTTATCATTAATATTTATTTAATATAAAATATTAATGAAATACATGCCATAATATTATAATTTATTTATAATATATCAAAGTCTTTTAATATCTTAAAATCATATTTATATGATCTTTAAACCGAATTAAATTCATTATCCGGTAATTGTTATTAATATTAAAATATTAATATTTTCATGACAAAATATCGGAAGTTATATTTTATAACTTTAAATATTTTTATAACACTTAAATCATTTTTATATAATTTTTAAATCATTAATTCTAATTTTCCATAATTTATTTAATACATTTAGTAAATAAATTAATTACCATTAATATTAATTAATTAATGAAAGTCCTTACAAAATATTAAAAGTCGGTAAAAATAACTTAAAATATTTTCTTGTACCATAATATAATTTTTCATGATTTTTCATGTATTAAAATCAGTTTTAAGTAATTTATTTAATATTATAATTAAATAAATTAAATACCATTATTATTCCAAAAATATTAAATATTTATGAAATATACTCCAAATAATTAAAAACTAATTTTTAGGTTTTAAAATAATTTTTAGGAATTTATTTTGTATTTTTAATAGTTAAAAACTATTTTTCTCTAATTATTTATTAAAATAATTAATTTCAGAAATTAAGTGTAGCTATAGGGGCTTTAGGCAACAAATCCGTTGTTGTTGGTGTTCTTGAGTCTCTAGAACACTGATAGACCGGTTCTCAAGGGTCATGGTTTGACCGTGTTTAATTCTCTGTCTAACTTGTTTCTGGGTCTGTTAAAACATTGATCTTGTAGTAGGTATGTATTACTACAAGTTGTAATCATCATCGGAGTCATAACAGATCATATCATGAAGATCTGGGCATTCAAAGTCACTGTCAGACGTTACCTAGGTTTTCCAGAAACCCAAGCAGTTCGAGTGGCCATCTTGTTGCTCGATTTAATATAGGTTCCAGTCATGATTCATCTGTTATAATGGTTCCAATATGTAGTCCTTATGTCAACGAACATTACTAAAACAACAGATTAGTCGAAACACATCTCAATCTCCAGAATCAGTGCGGTAAAAGTATGTTAGAAACATTGTTCTAACGGTTTATAGGAATTTCAGAAATGCAAACTATGACCGGGTGGCCTTGTTTGACCACTCCTAGAGTCCATATTAAAGGCTACAACATGTATATAACAACAACATCAAATATCTTAACACCTGATGTGACGCCCCGAAAATAGGTATACATCACACATTCTGAGTCGCCAAATACATGGTACAGAAATAAATAAAACTTCAGAAATACAATTGTCGTGCAGAATACGACAACGCCTATACTGTGAGTTTGAATACAAATATTGTCTAATAGACAGTATACAAACTCAAAAGGAGTCCTCATTACAATTATTGATACACTATTTTATAAAATAGTGAGGACTACTAAAACAACTATCTTGAATCATCACTCCATACCCCGGCTAGTTCCTGCTAAATTCTCTCCTACTTAGAAGAACAATGGAACAAAAAGGAAAAGGGTGAGCTCAACTAGCCCAGTAAAGAATATTATGACTAATATAATATACACCAAATTATCTTTAGTCTTCAACATGGAAAAATCTGATAAAATATAATTGATAACAAGTTTTAGATCAACAACTGCAGCGGAAACAACAATCCATTAAAAGAGTCAAGTAGAGAAAAAATTCTACTATCTTCTAAGATTTAAAAGTCCATCATCAATATTTTATCCCTGTAACATCAATCAATATACATATTGAATCAAATATTCATCTTTTCACTACAAGCCAAAGATATTCATTTGTATCACCAGTTGGTCATGTTCATCTCAACACCTGTTCATCTTTGCACTACGGCCCAAATATATTCAACAGTTAATCATTCATCTTTACAATACAGGCCAAAGATATTCAGTAATATCATCATTTAGGACTGAGGATGATGAAAAATATCTTTTAAAAAATGAATCCAGTGAGATAAAAGAACAAATATTAGGGATTCGTATTACAGTTTATCCAAGTTCAATAATACTCCATAATAACCAATTTTGAAGTAGAATTCAAAAATAAAGATCAAAACATGGATACGATCAAAGATAGTAACCATAATAGACATCTTGGTTAAAAAGAAAAAAAATTCATTTTT
This sequence comes from Panax quinquefolius, assembly GCA_020205615.1. Lineage (NCBI taxonomy): Eukaryota > Viridiplantae > Streptophyta > Magnoliopsida > Apiales > Araliaceae > Panax > Panax quinquefolius. The sequence continues at coordinate 99,928,819 of CM035169.1, forward strand.
TGGTGAATAGTGTCGTAATGAATAGTGTCGTATACGTGAATAGTGCCGTATACGTAAATATTAACCCCAACACAAAAAGTTCCAAATTTGATAAAAGTTCAAACCAATATTTCGGCATAATGATATTGAAATAAAAAATATCATTTACGAAGAAAATAACATCCCTTACCTCAAAATAACAGTACTTCTGATCGGAATATCGGATATAAAGCCGAAAGAGGCTTGTACCGAACAGCAACTCTCAAAGTATCTAAATACTCACAAAAATACACTCGGCGATATAGAGAGAAAGAAAACTTATTTCTGGTGTGATTTTCAATTCTAACCTAGGTGCCTATATTATATGAAAATGCTAGAACGTCAAAAGAGACTAAAATAATAAAATATAATTATTTCTTTTCTCAATTCTACGCACACTCACCAACCAAGACCAGCACCTCAATTCTTAAATTTTTTGGCAGCCCACATGTTTAAAACAAAAGTGGGTCCCACTCAATTTTAATAAAAATCATTTTATTTTCCGAAATTCAGTAATTCATAGAAAATAGCCCGTTTATCAGAAAAATACGAATTTTATGTCCATTCCACACGAAATTGAATTCTCTACAACTTTTTAGCTTTGAGTTTTTCCAAATTCCAAACAGAAAATATCCGAAATCCACAAACGAATAATTTTTAATACTTCCAATCCGACAAAATACTGATAAAATACCTCAGCATTAATTCCTTCATTTATAACCACATAAATAAATAAATCCATAACTTATATCCACATCAAATAAATATTTCTTTATCATATAAATCAATAATTAATTATTCACAAATAATATTATAGAATCACAATAATGACAACCAGACAGTTCCCAGGAAAGAGGCGGCTTTTCGATAAGGATTTCTCCTTACTGACGCGCAATTAGGTGACCAAACCTCTCCTTGAAAGAACTTTCTAGACATTGCCAATGATGCTATCTAATAATATTATTCAAATAATATGAATTATTGATCTGATAATTGGAAATATTGTGTAGTAACAATTATTGAAACAACAATAATATAAAATATCAACGCAGCAATTATTGAATCAATAAAATAAAATATTGAACAGCAATTATAGTAATAATTATTTAGTAGTGCCTTCTACATAAGAATCAATAATTCAACAATATTGTGCAATACCGTGTGCTACTGTGCAACCACGCGTATTACTGTATTTTAACCACCAGGTAATCCAACAATGTTAACGGTAACAATTACGTCGTTATTTATAAAAACTCAAACTTTGTCTTTTCCTTCATCCGACAGTTATTCCGTTTTGGGCCCATAAATGACTGCGTCGTCGTACAAATATTCCCCGACAACAAGAATATTCCACGACCAAATGAATATTCCCCGACAACAATGAATATTTTATAATAACTTGCTTATTTTGCAAAATTTGCACATTTCACCCATAACTAGAGCATTATATCAAATTATCACCTTATTATTCACAATAATAAATAGAGAAAATTTGATTTTATTTATAATAAGTTGGGGTCTTACAACCTCCCCTCCTTATGAAATTTCGTCCTCGAAATTGACGTACATACCTGGTGTTTCGAAAAGGTGAGGATACCTCGCTTTCATTTCTAATTCCAACTCCCAGGTCATTTCTTCAATAGCATGGTTTCTCCACAACACCTTAACTTGTGGTATAACCTTGGTGCGTAGGACATGCTCTTTCCTATCCAAGATCTTAACAGAGATACCTCCTCGACACGTTAAATCTTGGCTATCTAAATCCGGTTCTAACTCAATAATGTGGTTCGGGTCTTTCACATATTTATGAAGCATAGATATGTGAAAAATATTATGAACACGAGACATGCTTGGAGCTAATGCGAGTGTGTAGGCCACATTTCCTATTCGGTCAAGAATCTCAAATGGACCAACAAATCTTGGATTAAGCTTTCCCCTCTTCCCAAATCTTGTAACTCCCTTCCATGGAGCAATACGTAACAATACATAATCCCCAATATTAAATTCCACGTCCTTTCAATGAAGATCCGCATAACTCTTTTGTCGATCATGTGCCATTTGTATACGTTGTCGAATCGTTTGGATCTTTTCTGTAGTTATGCGTACCAATTCTGGTCCCAACAATGTTGCTTCACCCACCTCGTCCCAGCATACTGGAGAACGACATTTACTTCCATACAACGCTTCGAATGGAGCCATGCCTATACTTGTCTGATAACTGTTGTTGTAGGAGAATTCCTCCAATGGTAGGTACTTATCCTAACTCCCTTTAAAATCTAGGACATAGAGTCTTAATAGATCTTCAAGAGTTTGAATAGTCCTCTCTGATTGTCCGTCCGTTTGAGGATGGTATGCCGAATTGAATTGTAAATCCGTGCCCATAGCTTTCTGCAAGCTAACCCAAAATCGTGAATTGAATCTTGGGTCACGATCCGAAACTATGGATATTGGCATGCCATGTAATCTCACAATTTCATTCACGTACATACTAGCAAGACGTTCAAGGGAATAAGTCTCCCATATAGGCAAGAAATGGGCAGACTTGGTTAATCTATCAACAATAACCCAAATCGCATCTATGCCTAGAGAAACCTTGGGAAGACCCGTAACGAAATCCATAGTAATGTGCTCGTACTTCCATGTCAGAATCTCAAGTGGTTGCAATGGACCCTTTGGCACTTAATGTTCCGCCTTTACACGCTGACAAGTTAAACACCTCGAGATAAACTCCGCGACCTCTCTCTTCATATTGCTCCACCAAAATGTATATCGAAGATCATGATACATTTTGGTACTCCCAAGATGCATTGCAAACGGTGTGTTATGTGCCTCCATTATAATTCTATGCTTCAAGTCAGAATCGTTAGGAACACAAAGTCTGGAGTTGACTCGAAGTATTCCTTCTTCATCGATTCTTGCTTCTGGAATAACACCTTCTTGTACTTTCTTCTTCATACGCATCAGCTCCATGTCCGTAGCTTGAGTAGCTTTAACTTTATCGATTAAAGTCGGTTCTACTCGTATGTTTGATATCATCACGTGGATACTTGGAGCCTTTAACTCTATCTCCATCCTTTGTAAGTCATACAAAATGGGCCTATGTGTTAACAACATTGCACTCGTACCCGCATATGATCTTCTACTCAATGCGTCAGCTACCATGTTTGTTTTTCCAGGATGATATTGGATGGTATGATCGTAATCTTTCAACAACTCGAGCCAACGTCGTTGCCGCATGTAAGTTCCTTTTGGGTGATGAAATATTTGAGGCTTTTATGATCTGTATAGATTTCCACTTTCTCCCAATACAGGTAGTGTCTCCAGATCTTTAACGCGAAAACGACTTCTGCCAACTTCGAATCATGAGTTGGATAATTCCTCTCATATTCTTTAAGTTGTCGCGAGGCATAGGTTATGACTTTCCCATGTTGCATGAGAACACATCCTAACCCTTTGCCTGAAGCATCGTTGTAGATAACAAATCTATTCGAACCAGATAGTATTGTCAGAACAGGTACCGAAATGAGTCTCCTCTTGAGTTCTTAAAAACTCTTCTCACAATCCTCACTCCAACCGAATTTTGTATCTTTATGAGTCAGCTGAGTTAACGGAGTAGCGATTCAAGAAAATCCTTCCACAAATCTCCGATAATAACCAGCTAAGCCCAAAAAGCTACGTTCTTCGGTTGCTCCCAACTTTTTATTTCTTCAATCTTCGTCGGGTCAAAAGATACTCCATGTTTTGACACCACATGCCCAAGGAATGCTACTTCCTCAAGCCAGAACTCACATTTCTTCAGCTTGGCATATAGCTTGTTATGACGAAGCCTTTGCAATACCAGCTTCAAATGGTGCTCATGATCTTCACGGCTTTTGGAATAGATGAGGATGTCATCAATAAAGACAACAATGAACTGATTCAAATATTCTTTGAATACACGGTTCATCATATCCATGAAAGCAGCAGGAGCATTAGTCAATCCAAAAGACATGACTATGAATTCATAATGCCCATACCAAGTTCTGAAGGCAGTCTTTGGAATATCCTCGCTTTTAATCTTCAAATTGATGATATCCGTAAGCTAAGATCGATCTTTGAAAAGAATTGTGCTCTTACAAACCGGGTCAAACAGTCATCAATGCGAGGTAGCGGATGCCTATTCTTGATGGTGACATGGTTCAATTCTCGGTAGTCAATACAAAGTCGCATACTCCCATCTTTCTTCTTTACGAATAACACAGGAGCACCCCAAGGAGATGTACTAGGACGAATGAAACCGATGTCCAACAACTCCTGTAGTTGAACCTTTAACTGCTGAAGTTCAATAGGAGCCATTCGATATGGGATTTTAGAAATGGGCTTTGTACCAGGTTCAAGGTCAATAAAGAATTCAACTTCAGGTTCTGGGGGTAGATCGGGAAGTTCTTCAGGAAATACGTCAGGAAATTCACTAACAACAGAAATTATATTCAATTCAGACGTGTTTTTGTTCAAGTCCGTGACATGGGCTAAGAAAGCTTGACATCCGTTTCTCAATAAACGAATAGCTTTATGGTTTGATATGATACTGATTGACTTTAATGGTTTGGTTGTTTGAATTCGCATAATAGGTTAGTTAGGAATATGAAAACTAACAACCTTACGAAAACAATAAATTTTAGCATGATGCGTGGTTAACCAATCAATCCCTAAAATCACATTAAATCTAAGAATTTTCAACAAAATAAGATCGGCAGGTAATGTAATGGTACCAACTTGAATCAAGCAAGATTTATAAACAGTAGATGTAATGAAAGTTTCTCCTAATGGAGTCACCACTGATAAATCAAAGTCTAATTTCTCTGGAGTTAAGTTTAAACGTTGAGCACAAACAGGAGAGATAAAAGAATGGGTAGAATTGGTATCTAATAAGGTATAAACTTTGCAAGAGTTTATGATTAGCTTACCCGTGATCACCTCGTTCAAGTTTCTCGCGTTTTGGGTAGTCACGACAAACGCCCTTCTAGGAACCACCGACTTTGACTTGTCCGGGACAACATTTGGAGTTACCATCCCTGTTGAACTTGGTTTCACAACTAGACAATCTCTAGCTATATGACCTTCCTTTCCACAGTTATAACATACCTTGGATTGTTTGTTGGGGGGCCAATGATGTGTCCCTCTTTCCCGTATTTGTAACAAATGACCGATGCTCATTCTCCTCCCCTAGAAACAGTTGATGTTTGTGCTGACGTCTTCACGTTATAATTGTTGTACCTTCTCTTTTTGAAATCTCCTCCCGACTCGCTCCTTCTATTATCACGACCACGATTACCACCAGAGTGGTTACCGCTTTTGTTCGAATGTTTTCCTCCCTGTTGGTTTTCATTGCTCCGATGACCGCTGCCACCAGTAAGACCCTGGTTTTGTTCCCTTGGTTGAACATACTCATTATCTCGCTCTAATAATTGAGCCATGTTTACAACATCTGAATATAAAGAAAATTTATGAGAGATAAGATATTGCCAAATCTCAGGTTTTAGACCTCTCAGAAACATCCTTGTCATTCGTTCCTCATTCTCTACCAAATGAGATGAAAACCTGGATAACTCAGCGAACTTCGCCTCATACTAGGACATCGTCTTGTTATTTTGTTCTAGTCTGATAAACTCTACCTCCTTCATATGATGAATACTTTTAGGAAAGTACTTGTCATTGAATAGTTTCTGAAACATTTCCCAAGACATGTTGAGTGCGGCAGGCTAGGTACGCTTCACAGACTCCCACCAGTAGTCTGCCTCACCGCGGAACATAAATGTGGCGAATGGAACCTTCTGTTCCTCCGTGCATCCCAAGACATCAAATATCTTGGTAATTTTCTTGACCCACGTTTTCGCCTTGATCGGATCCAACTTTCCAATAAATTCTGGTGGTCCCAACTCCTTGAACTACTTGGCTGTGACAAGCCGCACATTGTTATCATTTCCACCCATATTTTGTGCACGAGTCTCCCTCGTCTAATTTTGCATGAATTGCAAAAAGTTTCTAAACATCCCATCATTCATCATTTCTCCGGTAGTGTTGTTTACAGGAGGAATATTGCCTTCCTGTTGTACATTCCCCTGGGTGGTGATTAAAGGTTTCTCCACTGTCTCATTCACTCCATTGTTAATATTTCCCGCTGCCATTCTTAAATACTGCCATAAAACAAGGGTTAATTAACAAATTAACATATCATATATTAACCATATGCTCTGACTGACCAACCAAATAACAAATAAGGTCATACTAGCGAAAGAATTCCCCGACTCTCCCCTCCTAGTTCTTGTCTCACATCTCAGCCAGGGATCATATCCCTAAGCTTTGATACCAACTGTGATGCCCCCAAAATAGGTATACATCAATCATTTTGAGTCGCCAAATACATGGTACAGAAATAAATACAACTTCAGTAATACAATTGTCATGCAGAATACGACAATCCCTATACTGTAAGTTTGAATACAAATAATGTCTAATAGACAGTATACAAACTCAAAAGGAGTCCTCATTATAATTATTGATACACTATTTTACAAAATAGTGAGGACTACTAAAACAACTATCTTGAATCATCACTCCATACCCCGGCTAGTTCCTACTAAATTCTCTCCTCCTGAGAAGAACAATGGAACAAAAAGGAAAAGGGTGAGCTCAACTAGCCCAATAAAAATATTATGACTAAGATAATATACAACAAATTATCATTAGTCTTCAATAGTGAAAAATCTGATAAAATATAATAGACAACAAGTTTTAGATCAACAACTGCAACGGAAATAACAATCCATTAGAAGAGTCAAGTAGAGAAAGAATTCTACTATCTTCTAAGATTTAAAAGTGCATCATCAATATTTTATCCCTGTAACATCAATCAATATACATCTTGAATCAAATATTCATCTTTGCACTACAGGCCAAAGATATTCATTTGTATCACCAGTTGGTCATGTTCATCTCAACACATGTTCATCTTTGCACTACGGGCCAAAGATATTCATCAATTAATCATTCATCTTTGCACTACAGGCCAAAGATATTCAGTAATATCATCATTTAGGACTGAGGATGATGAAAAATATCTTAAAGAAAATGAATCCAATGAGATAAAAGAACAAATATTAGGGATTCGTATTACAGTTTATCCAAGTTCAATAATACTCCATAATAACTAATTGTGAAGCATAATTCAAAAATAAAGATCAAAACATGGATACAATCAAATATAGTAACCATAATAGACATCTTGGATAAAAAAGGAAAATTTTCATTTTTCGATGAATAGTGCCATATTCGTGAATAGTGTCGTATACGTGAATAGTAACCCCGACACAAAAAGTTCCAAATTTGATAAAAAGTTCAGACCAATATTTTGGCATAATGATATTGAAAGAAATAATATCATTTGCGAAGAAAATAACATCCCTTACCTCAAAATAACGGTACTTCTGATCGGAATATCGGATATAAAGCCGTAGGAAGCTTGTACCAAACAGCAACTCTCAAAGTATCTAAATAATCACAAAAATACACTCGACAATATAGAGAGAAAGAAAACTTGTTTCTGGTGTGATTTTCAATTCTAACCTAGGCGCCTATTTATATGAAAATGCTAGAACACCAAAGGAGACTAAAAAAATAAAATATAATTATTTCTTTTCTCAATTCTACGCACACTCACCAACCAAGACCACCACCTCAATTCTGAATTTTTTTGGCAGCCCACATGTTTAAAAAAAAAGTGGGTCCCACCGAATTTTAATAAAAATCATTTTATTTTTCGAAACTTTAGTAATTCATAGAAAATAACATATTTATCAGAAAAATACGAATTTTATATCCATTCTACACGAAATCAAATTCTCTACAACTTTGTTGCTTTAAGTTTTTTCAAATTCCAAACAGAAAATATCTAAAATCCACAAACAGATGATTTTTAATACTTCCAATATCTAAAATCCACAAACAGATGATTTTTAATACTTCCAATCTGACAAAATACTGATAAAATACCTCAGCATTAATTCCTTCATTTATAATCACATAAATAAATAAATCCATCACTTATATCCACATCAAATAAATATTTTCTTATCATATAAATCAATAATTAATTATTCACAAATAATATTACAGAATCACAATAATGACAACGAGGTAGTTCCCAGGAAAGAGGGGGCTTTTTGATAAGGATTTCTTCTTACTAGCGCGCAATTAGGTGACCAAACCTCTCCTTGATAGAACTTTCTAGACATTGCCAATAATGCTATCTAATAATATTATTTAAATAATATGAATTATTGATCTGATAATGGGAAATACTGTGTAGTGACAATTATTGAAACAACAATAATATAAAATATCAACGCAAATAATTATTGAATCAATAAAATAAAATATTGAGCAAGAATTCTTCGAACAATTATTAAGTAGTGTCTTCTTTACGTAAGAATCAATAATTCAACAATATTGTGAAATACCCGTGCTCTATCAAGCAACCACGCCAGACATCGTATTTTAACCACGAGGTATTCCAACAAAGTTGTTAATTCAGAATAATTACTGTTGTTATTTATAAAAACTCAAACTTTGTCGCGTTTTTTTTTCATTTGTGATTATTCCATTATGGGGCCCATAAATGATCTATGGCCGTCGCATTTAATATTCCTCGACAACAAGAATATTCCACGACCAAACGAATATTCCAAACAACAATGAATATTTTATAACCACTTGCTTATTTTGCAAAATTTGCACATTTCACCCATAACCAGAGCATTATATCAAATTATCACCTTATTATTCATAATAATAAATAGAGGAAATTTAATTTTATTTATAATAAGTTGGGGTCTTACACCTGACAGATCCGAGCCTTAGAAGATCTTGTCAAACGCTGGAGAACGTTTTCTGGGTTACCCAGAATTCGTCTGGTCATGCCTGGTCAATGGGTTTTGCCCAACTATAACATGAAATCTATACATCAAATGACTGTGATGTCACTTGCAGAACAAAGAACACATATCAAGCTATAGATCTAAAACATAAAACATCAAAAATCATAAACGGGGAAGGATCTGTGGCCTCTGACATTCGGTTGTCAGACCACTTTTTGAGTTCTTAGACAGTTTTGAAAAACTTCTATTTTTACCCACTTTGATGCTATGGATCTATGATGAATCATCGTAGATCATCATAAAACAACCTTTAACATGACTCTAAACACATAAACACGAATTTTGACAAAGCATACAAGATCAAAATGTTAGCTAGGGTGTATACCTTTTTCTTGAATATGCTTTGATCTTGCCTTATCAATCAGATCTAGATGTTTGAGAGGCTGAACTAGTGACTGAAACACTTAATTATTTCAGAGGTTTGGGAGAGATCGAGAATGAGTTGGTGAGAGCTTGGGTGAAAAATGAGCCAAGTGAATGAATTTTCTCTCTCTCAAATCTATATATATTATGATATGATGCAAGATCTGATGTTGCTATCATTTAAAAGCTGTTTTGCTGAGATTTTGAAGTCACAAAGTCAATTAAGTTGGTCACCAACTCTTGATTTGGCAAGATTTGCAAGCTAACTTATAAAAATAAAAAAAGGGCATTAAGGTCATTTGACATTTAATTTTAATGGCTAACTTGACCTCTTATCCAACCCTTAGGGTTTGAACCCTTATGGTTTAACCATTATGGTTAAAACTTAAGGTTCTTAAAAATTAAATTTTTTGGATTTTTAAATTAGGTTTTCAAAATAGAAAATTAATATTTATAAATTATAATTAGATTTCTCTAATTATATTAACATTACCCAATCATAACTCAAACTTGCTAATTAGGATTAATATTTCCTAATTAAAAATTTTAAATAATAATTAGGGTTTTTCCAAAATGGCCATTAGGGTTTATAACCCAAGAAGTACGATTTCTTAATAGTTAATTAGGGTTATCCCTAATTATATTTTTAATCATAAATACTTAAATCATTAAATTTAGCCTTTGAATTTCCAACTAGGGTTTCATATTCTGAATTAGGGTTTCGGATTCTCAAAACTAAAATTATGGTTTCTAGAACCGGTTTTAGGGTTTCTTATTAATCTTAAGAATTTTATAACTGAACGTTGACGTTCCTAATATAATATTAGGGTTTGCCACTTATATATCTTATTTGGTCAACCCTTGACCCTTAACCATATACGGTACACACATAATTCCATATACACAGAACATATACACTTATATCCTTAATCCTGAATAATTCACCACAAAAATTTTAAATTCACCAAATTCCTTCTCAGAAATCTTAAATCCATTCACTTATTTTATGTCTAGGTTTATTTTTTAACCTTAATTCAATATTTTAATATTTTTTAAATATACAGATTCTCGGGTTGCCACATTTCCTTTATGTAACCATTAAGATTGAGCGTAATGACCGTAGTCTAGTTATTTTCACCATAAAAAAATTGTGATTCATCTAGCTAAGGGATGTGAATTTGACCGTCGAAAGAGGCATATGTGTATTTACTGTTCTCGGTGGGCCATTCCTGTGATTTGTTAGTAAAGTGGAGAGTTAGGAGAGTAGGCGGCGCATTAGGGGAGTTATGATCCTAGCTTGACTTACTTGTGCAACTAAATTTCTTAACTTACTGTTTTAAGTATATAGTTTTTAACACACCATCTTTAATCATTTGTTTAAATAAGACCGTATTGTTCCAATTTTAGTATTTGACTAGCTTTAACACTTTGTCCTCGTGGGTACGACACTCTACTTTTCATTATACTACTTGTTAGACCGCGTATATTTGCGCGTGTTTTATTGATCATAAAAACAAACAACAGTGTCCAGACCTAACATGCTAACGGGACAAAGACATGGGAGTCTCTCGTATGCCCAAAACTGAGAATGTAAAGATCAAATATCTACGGTTAGACATACTGGCAACCCGAACAAGGGGAATCAAAAATAAAGAGAAAATACTCACCAGCAAGAATGGGTAAAACCCTAACCAAGCCTCCATCACGCCCTCTGAGCGTAGGCTCATCCCCCTGAGGAAGTAGGCAAAGGTGTTGGAGCCCCAATCAAACTCTCTGATATTGTCCACCTCCCAAGTGGTGCTGACTAAAGCGAATGATATCGTCAAGGAGTTGTCCGCCAGGAAACAACCCCTGATGATGACGAAGAACAATCGTCGAAGGATGAGATCTCTAACCCTCAGATCATCGGGGAATGGCTCAGTCAGAGCCCCACTCATGGCATTTACACTCAAGGGACCAGAACGGACAGTTCGACCTTTGAGGGTCGTGGCCGAGACTCCCAAAAAGGATCTAACGGAATGCGGGGAGATGTCAACTGTAAGACCCCAAATTTTATGAAATGAAAGTATTCAATTTTCTTATAATTATTATTTTATTTAGTAAATGGTTAAATTGATAAGCTTAAAGTTAAGGGTGATATTTGAAAATTTTGCAAATAAAGCAAGTTGATATAAAATATTCGTTGTGTCGGGGAATATTCATTTTAACAGGGAATATTCGTACGATGGCACAATCATTGGTGGACCCCACAACAGAAGTATTGTCATATTGTCAGATAAATGAGCAATTAATTGATATTAATTCACATGCTTATAACTATTTGTTCACATGTGTGTACTATTGATTCACATGCATGTACTATTAGGGGAGGTGGTGCAAGATTGATAATACTTGCATGACTAAATTAAAAATAAAGATATAGATGAAGGTACTATACTGAAATTATTTTTTTCACATGTATAGAACTATTGATTCACATGATGTACTATTAGGGGAGGTGGTGCAAATTTGATAATACTTGCAGGACTAAATTAAAAATGAAGGAAAAGATGAAGGTATTATACTATAATATTTTGAGCCCTAAAACATACAATTATCGAAACTATATTTTCCTATAAATAAAAGTTCATTCTTCTTTCAGTCTCACCAATTCACTAAGACTCACAAGAGCAATTATAGAAAGAGAAGCTATAGAGAGATAAGCTTTAGAGAGAAAGTAGAAGAGAAGTTTGATACCTCACTATTCCAGTATCTAGTCTTCTTCTGAGGTAAGGGGTATTATTTATTCATATTCAGAAGAGATATTCTTTTTCGTATTCGTATGGATATTATCTTTGTTCAATATTCGTATGAAACAATATTTTCTTCCATACTCTGTAGTATGCAAGTAATATTATTTCATTTTGTATTTCTACTTCTACACTCATTTTGTTGAAGTATTGCTTATATACTCCATGAAATTAGTAGAATGTCCTTGATATTTGCGCTTCATCCAGTATCTTTTCATGGAAATATTATTCTGAGCTTTCTTGATAATTATTGATCTTTTCATGTCGGAATAATATTCACGAGTTACTATTCACGGGTTACTAATCCCCCGATTACTATTCACTCGAATATTATTCACTCGGGTATTCGGGGCACTTTTCATGTCGAGGTACTATTCATGAGGTACTATTCCCAAAGTACTATTCATAAGGTACTATTCACGGGGTACTATTCACCCGGAAGATATATTTCTTTTCTGTCCAAATTATTTTTGATACATGAATATTATTCTTAAATTTTACTCCACAAAGCAGTATCATGTTGACAATTTGGATATTTTTAAACTCTGGATAAATTTAAAGTCTTTAATAGTTATCCTTGATTTTGTTTGATTAATGCTTATATCATTGTCATCATCCTCATTCTTATATTGTGATGAAAGTCATCTGTGACTTACGTGCATAGATGGACTGTTGATTGGTATGATTATGACCAGGGATCATTCGGTATATCATGACCCGTAATGTTACAAATGATGTGGTAAAAGTCCTCATTGGCCCGTAGTGCATTGATGGACAGTTATTGGTATGATTATTGTGAGACCCTAGATTTTATGAATAAATATTTAATTTTCTCGAAATAATTTTTTTGAATATTATGGTGTGGATTTGATATAATGTTATAGTTGTGGGTAGTATTTATAAATTTTGCAAAGTATGCAAGTTGTCATATTATATTCAATTGGTCGGGAAATATTTGTTTTATCAGGGAATATTAGATGCAACAAAGACAATCATTAGGGGACCCCTAGCGGAATTATTATTCTCGATTGAAAAAGCGACAAAAATATTTTATAAAAATAACGGCGGAAGTTTTACCGTTAATACTGTTGAACTACTAGGTAGTAAAAATACAATAATACGTGTGATAAGTCACTCAATTTTGTTTTATTGGTATTATTAATGTAATAATACAGAAAATCTTTTTATATAAAATAGAATACTTTTATAAAGTTATTCTATAAATAGAATTTATTATATTCTATTATTATGCATAGTGTCTGCATAGTATTTTGCAAAGTAAAATCTTTTATATAAAAAGAATACTTTTATAAAGTTATTCTATAAATAGAATATATTATATTTTATTATGCATAGTGTTCCATAGTGCCTTCATAGTGTTTTGGATAGTAAAGTCTTTTTTATATAAAGCGAGAATACTTTTATAAAGTTATACATTTTTATTAGACAATAATTAGAATATATTATATTTTATTATGCATAGTGTTTGCATAGTGCCTGCATAGTGTTCACATAGTAAAATCTTTTATAAAGTTATTCGTTTTATTATATTATAAATAGAATATATTATATTTTATTTAAAAGATTTTGCTTTAAATATGAAAACCGTCAAATTAAAATAAATCAATACGGACCGTTCATGAGTTAATTTACTATGGGTCCATTTTTCTATAAATAGAAGCTCATTCCTTCATTATTTCTTACGAATTCACTGAAACTCTAGAGAGAGAAACTATAGAGAGAAAGAAGAAAAGTGTTCAGCTAATTCACTACTTCTATATCCAGTACTCTTCTTTCTAAGGTAGGGAATATTATTTGTTGTACTCATAAGGGGTATTATTTCTTTCTTATTCATGAAGAGAGCTTCTGTTATTTCATTCTTTATTATTACATTGGAATAACTCTGCATCATGTGAATACCCTATACTTGGTGAAATTCTTACATTATTTCAATCTTTATTATTACATTGGAATATCACATGCTCATGTGTTTTACGCGAACTGGTTCCGTCTTTATTATTATTACATTGGAATATCACGTGTTGTGCGTTTTATTTGGACTGGTTCCGTCTTTATTGGTGATTCTCGTTGGAATAACTGCCTACATCACAATACCGCATTCATGGTGATTTCATTATTATTACATTCTTTATTATTACATTGGAACATCCATGCGTGCTTTTACGCATGACCTAGTTCCGTTAATTATTATTCTGTTGGAATAACATGTCTATGCGAAGTACCGCATGCATGGTGATTTCTTTTGTTATTCCATTCTTTATTATACTTAGTTGGTTAAAGTTTTGACTTCTATACTCAATGAAATTAGTGGAATATCCTTGATATTTGCGCTTCATCCAGTATCTTTTCATGGAAATATTCTTCTGAGCATTCTTGAATTTTACTCTACAAAGCAGTATCATATTGACAATTTGGGACGTTATTAGTTCTGAATAAATTAATTCTTGAACTTGTTTTATTGAATTCTTATATCATTGTCGGCATCCTCATGTTTATATTTTTTGAAAGTCATACGTATTCTGTAGTGCATAGATGGACTTGGTATGATTATGACCAGGGATTATTCGGTATAATCATGACCGTAATGTTACAAATGATGTGAAAAAAGTCCCCATTGGCCCGTAGTGCATTGATGGATAGTTTTTGGCATGATTATGGATATGGATTCTCTTTGACCGTAGTGCAAAGATGAATTGTTTTATGGCTTGATCAGGACCATTGATGAAAACATGATTATCTTAAGCCGTAGTGCAAGGATAATTCGTGGTCGTGATGCTAAAGAATATCCTTGGTCGTAGTGCAGGGGTGATTCGATGATGTGGATTATTAATTAAGCTGAGTCCCAGCGATAAAAAGTGATGAAAAACCTTTTAAATCATAGAAGATAGTAGATTTTATTCCCTACTTGACTCTTTTGATGGATTGCTTGTTCTGCTGCAGTTAAACTTGATGTTTGTTATATTATATCAGTTTAACACTGTTTAAGGCTAATGATAATTTATTCTGCATTATCTTAGTCATAATATTTCTTACTGGGCTAGTTGAGCTCACCCTTTCTTTCACTTTATTCTCTTGTGAAATGAGAGCGTAATTTGGGACTAATCGGGAACAGAGTGATGGTCGTAGATGGTGCATTAGTAGTCTTCATTATTCTGTGAAATAGTGTGATAATAATTGTAATGAGGACTCCTTTTGAGTTTGTATACTCTCTAGTAGACAATATTTGTATTCAAACTCACAGTTTATGTTTTGTCGTATTGTACACGACAGTTGTATTATTAAGTTGTATTTGAATTCTGTACCATGTATCTGGCGACTCAAAATGGGTGATGTATACCTAATTTTAGGGGCGTCATAGTTGGTATCAAAGTTTAGGGATATGATCCCTGGCTAGGATGTGAAAATAGAACTAGGAGGGGAGACACGGGGAATTCCTTCGCTAGTATGACCTACCTAAGTTTATTTGATATTTAATTGGTCGGTCATAGTATATGGATAATATGTTACATGTCAATTAACCCTTGTTTTGTGGTAGTATTTGAAAATGGCATCTGAAAATGTTGGGATCAACAATAAAGCACATGAGACCGTTGAGACACCTTTAATCACTAACCAGGTTAATGTGATGTCAGACGAAGAAGAAATTAGAGATATCTACGTGGTGCGTGAAGAACTAATAGTTGCACCCGAGCTAGTTGCAGAGGTAGCAGCTGAGAGTGAGGAAGAAGAGGAAGAAGAGGAACCTGAGGAGAATTTATTAGAAGAATTTTATGATCAAAATTTAGCATTACAAAATTGTATTCATGAGTTAGAGGAGCTGGCTGAAGAACGGCAGGAGGTCGTGGAGCAAAGAGATGCAACCATTCAAAATTGTGTTACCCGATGTGCGATGCTTGAACAAAAGCACTCTTTGGCAGAGTATAAGATATTAGAGCTGGAATCTGAGAATGCTATGATCAAAGTTCTGATGAAAGCAGAAACAACTTAACGAAGGAGAATAGATGACGCATGGGTAAAAGCCGCACGACGTATAGATATTGTAGAAAAAGACGTCCGATCCAATAAAGCCAAAATAGATGAAATGGATTTTTCTTTTTGGACAACAATTGGGAGAATCCAACATCGAATTCGGAATTACCATGTTTATAGTGGTCAACCCCAATTCGATATGGATCGGAGAATAATGATTCAAATCATGGATCAGGAATGGGACGAAGCACTAAAGGGTGGAATGTACCCTATAGAAAAGTCAAATCCAGTAGTTTAAGTGAGAGCGTTTTTCGAGGAACTCGAACGAAGTTATTACGGGTAAGTTAATGACAAACTCTTGCCAATTTTATACCTTATTAGATACCAGTTCTACCCACTCTTTTATTTCACCTAGTTGTGTTCAATATTTGAATTTAACTCCGGAGAAGCTAGATTTTGATTTATCTATTGAAACTCAGTTGGTAGAAACCTTCGTTACATCCACTATTTATAAATCTTGTTTAATTCAAATTGTCACTTTCACGTTACCTATCAATCTTATCTCTTTGAAAATACTTGCCTTTGATGCGATTTTAGGAATCGATTGGTTAACTACTCATCATGCTTTTCGTAAGGTTGTTAGCTTTCATATTCCTAACCAACCTGTTATGTGAATTCAAGCAACCAAACCACTAAAGTCAATAATTGTCATATCAAGTCATAAGTAAAGAGCCTCGGTCCTTTCGTTGTTAACTTCCTTATATGGAATGCACCAAAGCCAGACTTTCTGTAGGCGACGTCGTGAATGAAGATGGCAAGTTGATAGGTATCAATGTGACGTGATATCCAAGTCTGGATGAGGGTCACAGTTTTGAATGATATTTCTATTGTTAATAAATTTCCTGACGTATTCTTGAAGACAACTTAGCCTACCCTAGAGCGTGAAATCAAATTTTGTATTGACCCCAGTACTAAACCCATTTCTAAAACCCTTAAATATTTCTTCAACTAAAATGAATATAACATTCACCAAAGACGTTGGCTCGAGCTATTGAAGATTATGATCGTACCATACAATATCATCGTAGAAGTGCGAACGTGGTAGCTGACGCATTGAGTAGAAGATTGTATGCGGTTACAAGTGCGAATATACGAACCCACGTGAAGATAACGAATATATGATTAGAATCGACTTTAATCGATAAAGATAAATCCGCTCAAGCTACATACTCAGAGCTGATGAATGTGAAGAAGAAGGTTCAAGAGGGCGTTATTCTAGAAGCAAGAATTGATGAAGAGAGGAAATCTCAACCCTTGATTTAATTGGCCCATTTAAAATCCTCGATCGAGTAGGAACTGTGGCTTATAGACTCGCTTTACCGCCAAGTATGTCGCGTGTTCATAACGTTTTTAACGTATCGATGTTACATAAATATGTGGACGACCCGAACCACATTATTAATTTAGAACCTTACGAGATAGCAGAAGATTTAACGTATGAGGAGATACGTGTTAACATCTTGGATAAGAAGGATCATATTCAACGCTCAAAGGTTATACCTTAAGAGTTAGAATTTGAAATGAAGTCAAGGTATCCTCACCTCTTCGGCATACCAGGTACGTAAATAAATTTCGAGGGCGAAATTCCATAAGGAGGGGAGATTGTGAGACCCCAGATTTTATGAATAAATATTTAATTTTCTCGAAATAATTTTTTTGAATATTATGGTGTGGATTTGATAAAATGTTATAGCTGTGGGTAGTATTTATAAATTTTGCAACGTATGCAAGTTGTCATATTATATTCAATTGGTCGGGAAATATTTGTTTTATCAGGGAATATTCGTGCAACGGTACAATCATTGGTGGACCCCACAATGGAATTATTGTCTAATTGAGAAAACGACAAAAATATTTTATGAAAATAACGGCGGAAGTTTTACCGTTAATACTATTGAACTACTCGGTAGTAAAAGTACGATGTCTGGCGTGATAAGTCACCCAGTTTTGTTTTATTGGTATTATTAATGTAATAATACGAGAAAATCTTTTATATAAAATGCAGAATACTTTTATAAAGTTATTCTATAAATAGAATATATTATATTCTATTATGCATAGTGTTGCATAGTATACGTATAGTATTTTGCATAGTAAAATCTTTTTATATAAAAGCAGAATACTTTTATAAAGTTATTCTATAAATAGAATATATTATATTTTATTATGCATAGTGTTCCATGAAGTGCTGCATAGTGTTTTGCATAGTAAAATCTTTTTTATAAAAATGAATACTTTTATAAAATTATCTGCATTTTATTAGACAATAATTAGAATATATTACATTTTATTATGTATAGTGTTTGCATAGTGTCTGCATAGTGTTTGCATAGTAAAATCTTTTATAATGTTATTCGTTTTATTATATTATAAATAGAATATATTATATCTTATTTAAAAGATTTTGCTTTAAATATGGACCGTCAGATTAAAGTAAATCAATCTGGACTGTTCATGAGTTAGTTACTATGCAGTCCATTTTTCTATAAATAGAAGCTCATTCCTTCATTATTTCTTACAAATTCACTGAAACTCTAGAGAGAGAAACTAAAGAGAGAAAGAAGAAAAGTGTTCCGCTAATTCACTACTTCTATATCCAGTACTCTTCTTTCTAAGGTAGGGAATATTATTTTTTGTACTCATAAGGGGTATTCTTTCTTTCTTATTCATGAAGAGAACTTCTGTTATTCCATTCTTTATTATTCTGTTGGAATAACCTGTATATGCGGAATACCCTATACTTGGTGAAATTCTTCTATTATTTCATTCTTTATTATTCTGTTGGAATATCCAGTCTGTGCATTTTACGTTGGACCTGGTTCCGTCTTTATTATTATTCATTTGAATATCACATCATGCGTTTTTATGGGACTGATTAAAATCTTTATTGGTATTTTGTTGGAATAACTCGCTCATACATCTGGCACCGCATGCATGGTGATTTCATTATTATTCCGTTCTTTATTATTACATTTGGAACATCACATGCGTGCTTTACGCATAACCTGGTTCCGTTAATTATTATTCTGTTGGAATAACATGTCTATGCGAAGTACCGCATGCATGGTGATTTCTTTTGTTATTCCATTATTTATTATGCTCAGTTGGTTAAAATTTTGACTTCTATACTCAATTAAATTAGTGGAATATCCTTGATATTTGCGCTTCATCCAGTATCTTTTCATGGAAATATTCTTCTGAGCATTCTCGAATTTTACTCTACAAAGCAGTATCATGCTGACAATTTGGACGTTATTATTTCCTGAATAAATTAATTCTTGAACTTGTTTTATTGAATTCTTATATCGTTGTCATCATCCTCATGTTTATATTTTTTTTTAAAGTCATCTGTGGCCTGTAGTGTATAGATGGACTTGGTATGATTATGACCAGGGATTATTCGGTATAATCATGACCGTAATGTTACAAATGATGTGGAAAAAGTCCTCATTGGCCCGTAATGCATTGATGGACAGTTTTTGGTATGATTATGGCTATGGATTCTCTTTGGCCGTAGTGCAAAGATGAAATTTTTTATGTCATGATCAGGACCATTGATGAAAACATGATTATCTTAAGTCGTAGTGCATGGATAATTCGTGGTCGTGATACTATAGAATATCCTTGTAGTACAAACTGGCGCAGCTACGCTAGTAATCAGTTGGAGAAAAATTTACTTTCTACTTTAGAAATTAAATGAAACAATTATGTGATATGTGTGACATTAATAAACCATGGAATAAAGTATGTTATGTTTGACGAAGGAATTATTAAGTTAGCCATTAATTAATATTAATTGTTAATGGTTGTGGTAGGATATTGATTACTTGATAATGGTAATTAATTAATAATATTTGATTATTATTATTAGCAATATGCTTATAAATATAATAAGAATTAAATAGATAATTAATGGTTATGGAGATCCATAAATACATTAATCAAGGAAGTGGATAATTTATTTATTTGACCTAAAACAAATAAGTAAGTTATTAATATAATAATATTAGATTGATTATTATGTGCATATGAGTAATAATTAAAATATAAAATACAACTACATTATATAGAGTAGTGTGACACTTATGTGACTATACCATATATAGTAACCATGTATTAAGATTTATTGAAACTATATGGTATAAATATATTATGAAATGTGTATGTGACAATATACATGTGGGTAGACATTAAAATAAAATGTACATGGATTATATGTATGTTGCATAACATCTACTACCTTGAAATATTAAACTATATTGTGGCATTAGGATATAGCTTATGTATGGAGAATGTGTATATAAAATATAACATAAGAGTAGGAAATTGTATAAGTGTTATAAGAGTGTTGAGTTAATTGGCTTGTCCAAAAACTAGTGTCTCATTTGCTCTCATTTCTCCTTTATGTGTAAAACATAAAGGCTAAGGCCTATGTTTTTCTTTTCTTCCAAGATCCTTCTAGCTCATGAGTATGAGGGAGTGGTTATGATGATGATCTCCAACAACCATTTACCAACTCTCTCTTAACCTTCATGAAATCCTTCAATCCATGGGTTTGATTCAATGGAAAATTGCAAAATCTTTGTATTGGGCTTTCTATATATATGGACTCTCCTTCTCCAATTGCCATTGCTGAGATTTGTCAAAGTGTGAGATTAAGAGCATACAAATATTCTAAGACATTGGGAGCTCATTAGGAGCAAGTTCATTCATATTGCAGAGGTATAACCCCATTCCTTACTTTCCATTTTCAGTTTCTGTCAAATGAGTTTTGAGTTCTTGAATTTCAAATTCTTGATTTGGTGGAGTTAGATGTTAAAAAGGGTTGAGTAATGTTCATATAGTTGTTATATAATCATATAAGCATGTTTAAACTGATATATGATTGATTGGAAAAGAATTCATGAGTAAATTTTGTGGTGAAATTTGAAGTTCTTGAAGCGGTATCACATGGCTCGAACCAAACATAGGCGCGATTGTGTCGAATCTACATCGAGTGGCAATTGCAATTGAATTGGTATCTTGATCTCTGTTTTTCAGTTGTGTCTTCCATTTTCAAATCAGATCAGTGTTAGTCAACTAATATGGCTTAAACTAGCATGCAAGCATGTGTAAGGGGTATATATAAGTATATTGACCTAAGGTGAGCATGTTTAGACTAGCATACATGATTAGCGAAAGTGTATAGTTTAAAATGGATTTAGGACTTTTAGAAAGTAACTTGATATGTATGTATACTGACTTTGTAAGCATGTTGGTATGATTTAGAAATGCATGAATAACCCGTTAACTTATGTTTATATGATTCGTAAGAGAGCATGAACATGTGGAACGTATTAGTAAGCTTTACAAATGAAAATATGACTTTTGAAGTGAATGTTAACACACTACTTTGAAAGATAGAATCTGACATTTATAAACATGTTGGTGATACTCTTAGACTCACTCAATTAGTATAAATATGTACCTACCATGCTTGTGTATCATATTTCAAGTGACGCACGAACGAAGCATATTTTCAACCAAAGCGGTGCTAATTTCACATATGTTTTATGAATACTCACAAGCATACCTAATATGAGTTTTATAACTACCTTTTATGTTTAGATAATAAGCATGATTGACTTTGTGGTTTAATGACCTTTAATGGCCATAACTTGTTGAAATGTTTAATTTATAAATATATTATAAAAATGGGAACCTAGATTGACTTCAGAAGCATGAAAAGATATTTAACATGACAAAATATATTATGTATGATTGTTGTGTTCAAGCGAATGTAAACCACAGGCAAATAGACTAAGTCTTGGCTTAGCTAGAGGGCCAGCATTGATTATGCGTCGGTCTTAGAAGCTTAGCCATGGCATAACTTTCCTTGATCTTAAATCAGAACTTTGTTAGTTTTGAAATCTGATCTTTGGACAGTTAACTTGTATGATGCCTATATTGCTAAAAGTATTTTAGAACCTACTGATACATGTATATAAGTGATGCTTAGATAATATGATGGTGTTTTCCTTGTAATAGGAATGTCCATGGGTAAAAGGGTCTTAACCTTGAGCATTCCTAACTTGCTTATGAAATAACTAGATACTTGATTTCATAATAAACCTATGAGCTGATTTTGTACCATATGTGCATACTTGAATCATGTCAAACTTGAATTAAGAATTTGTTAGCTAATGAGCATCTTGTACATATAATACGCTATAAATAGGATTCGAAAGTGTTGATTCTTAACGTGGGTAAACTATGCTTAAGGCAAGTATCTGAACTATCCTTTACATTGTGCAAGTATCCTAACTCTTGCATTACTTTATTCAAAGGATATCTTAAGCAAACCGTATGTTATATTACTTTCTCGTTCAAATGAGCTAGTATGTAAACACTTGAGAAAACTATTATTCATGTTGAACTTGGTATTGTTCTTGAATATTATGAAAGGGTCTATGTCATTGATTCGACTAGACTATATGCATGCTTATAAAACTGTCCAAACCAATTGATTGGTGCAAAAATCTTGAAAACTGAGTTAGACAACCCTTATGGTAAGGGGAGTGTATGCTGTTGGAAACCCCAACATATGAATGGTTTATTACTGTGGTGTTACGCATAACTTAGAGTATTGTAGACTGATCATCTATAGTACTTGATTCTTTTGGGTTATCAGTTTAATATTGGTAATTCTTGTAGATGTTCAATAGTCCTTAGTGACTGCTCAGTATAGATTGTTTATCCAGTTGGATACATTGATAGTCTTTGAATTCATATATCTGTTGATTTATATTGAATTATCGTTCTTATTCCAAGAATTGTTGATATTCACTATTCATGTTATTATTCTGAAACTCTGAACTATCTTAAAGATGATACTTCGATATTTCGAACTTGTGTTATAAAAATCTTTCCCCTTGTTGTATATTACTTGCTGGGCAATTTGTGCTCATCCTTACTTATTTAAAACCTTTCAGTTAAGGGGGAACATGGAAATGTCTCTGGGAAAGACAAGGGCAAGGCTACCGACTAGCTTTTCCCTTTATATTTAAGACTATTATGTTGTATTAAGACTGTTTTTAGACTATGTTTAAGCTTAAGTAGGATTATGTATTAAGTTTTTATTCGATATTATTATGTAATCTATTAAGCATTGTAGGTTGTGAGACTTGGGGGAATAATTATAATAAATCATTGTATATTATTTTAAATTAAATCTTTCGTTGTGAATGTGTGATTTTAGTTATTATGGTATTACCATGAGCATGTGATGAACTGAATTCGAGTGACCAAGTGGCGGTCCGAATTTGGGGGCGTCAAATTATCTATTGTTGGGAGGTTATGGCTTATTATTCAATCATAACCAGATAAAATAAGCGGTTATTTGTGTAATTGGTTTTGATTTGATATCAAAGCATAAACTATGAAGAGACTAAAATTATTTGGTACAGATATATATATATATAATACTATTTATGATCAAAAATTCTACACTGACCGGGTGGTTATAGGCAGTACTTTACTGACTTTTTTGTAGGATGATATGCATACTCCTAGGATATAAATGTCCGAACTATGACCCTAATATTCTATATGACCTATGGAGATGATGTCTGGTTGAACAAGATCAACTCGGGCAACTAAGTCTTTATGATTGATAGAGACTCGTGATGTGTGGGGTTTTCCAGAAAAACCTCAGTATATATATGTGGAAAACATCTTGAACTATATGTTCATTAAATTCAGATTCAATGTGAGTATAAAGTAGAATCTGATGTAATATTAATTTAAATTTTTGATTTATGAAATCGAATTTGAAATTATATAATATATTATTAGTTTGTGTCAATTTCTTAGCTTTTTAATTCTTAAAGAAGTTAGAAAGAAGTGCAGTATCTATGACACCCCCAAATCCGGGTACTTCATTCCCTCAAAATTTGGTGTTCACTTAATAAAAACATTCATGTCTAACTACTCAATCATAATAAAATTGAACAATAAACCTTCCCAATAAAGGATTACATTAATAAAAAATCTCCCAGGTTATCCAACCTTCAAATACAAACATCATATGCGGAAAAATTTAAATAACTTCATTACAATAATTAAAATAAAGTCTGACAACAGAAATGTCAACATGTTTACAAGTCTTCAATACTTGTTCATCTTTCCTTTTCCTTTACTAGTGCTAGGTACATCGTGTGACACCCCCAAATCTGGGTACTTCATTACCACAAGATTTGGTGTTCACTTAATAAAAACATTCATAACTAACTACCCAATCATAATAAATATAGATAATAAATATTCTCATTAAAGGATTACATTAATAAAAATCTCCCAGGTTATCTAACATTTAAATACAATCATTCAAATGCGGAAAATTAAATAATCTTCATTACAATAATTCAGATAAAGTCTGACAATAAAAATGTCAACATATTACAAGTCTTCAATACTTGTTCATCTTTTCCTTCCCTTTACTGGTGCTAGGTACGTCGACCTTCTCTACTTTAGCTGTAATAGTTATATAAGCAAGAGTGAGAAAACAAAGCTCACTTGAAATGACAATGAATAAAATCTTTAAAACAACTGCCAAATAATAGGCTGAACAAAATGCTTTATCAATGATAATCAGAATCATGAAATATTTAACTAAGGGTCATAAGACCACGAACTATGTTCATAGTTATAAGTAATCTTTCAACTTAAACTTTAACAGTCATAAGACTATAGGGACTCCTCGTACTTAGGGGGGTCAGCCCTTCGTATAATGTATTGTGCACAAACATTTCAACGCTAAGCGTAAATTATCCCCTAATAATAGTGTTGTTCATCTCAGTATTTAGAGTACAAGTTCGCACCAAAGTAAGTTTGGTTTGGATATATTTTACGGTAATTTAGGTTTAACAAACATTAACTAAGGATTAGTTGAATAAAAATTTCATAACATTATGCTATGGAATAAATCATAACTGAATCAACATTTTATATTAAGGTTATGCTTTAGGAATAATCTAAGAGCATAAACATTGAATAACTATAACATACCTTGCTTGAACAATATTAAGCCAAGGTTATTTAGAATTGAGTACTATGCATGCATAACAAATAGCAAATTAAACGATAAAAACTGTTCAACATTAGTATATCAGAATATATTAACTTGCATGCTAAATAACAAGTTAAATACAAGAATAATTTGCTCAATATCAAAATAAGGTTTTAGAAAACTTGCATCATCATAAACAAACTAGATACAAGAGCTTGCGTAATTATAACTGAGATAGGATAAGTAAACTTGCACAATAATAACAACAGAACTAGCTCAACGAAAGTGTAGAGTTAGAAAACTTGCCTTGACTGTAAGCTAAATCGTAACAACTTGAATTACAATACCCTATATATATATATATATATATGTTGTCATGACATACTTAGTTACTACCAATACTCTATATATAAATAAGTATTTACATCATGTAAGGTTTGATTTTTAATCACATAATCAAATTACATTTGTAATAAAATTAGTAGCATATTAAAAAATACACATTCTTAGTATAGAAGTACTGAAATCATATCTTAATAGTCTTTATATTAAAACATAACAACTTTTTCAGACTTTGTGTAACCAAAATACTTTGTCGACCATTTCGCTAACTCGCATCATCTTGGCCACACACATATTTACATTGTGGGGCCTATTACATATGATGATGGCGATAAGCGATCAGGAATATGAGTCACAAAGCCACTAAGTATAGCGGCATGGCAATGGCATACATGGCAATACGGCAATGACATGCGTGGCATTAGTAGTATGCATGAGAACTATATCATGAGGGCACATGTGCGCCAAATTCTGATCCTCGACGACCAACTTCAGCAATCACATGAACAAAGCCAATTTTGGCCTACAAGCTCCTGTCTAACAACGTAATTAACACATAACACATATACATACTTCACACAAACATAATTTAAGGACTCTTAACATGATTTTACCCATATAACAACATAAACATTGAATTTAAAGCATCTAATTTCACTATTTTTGATAAAACTTCCCTTTTTGACATTTTTAGTGAAAATCATCACTGTGATTTTGTTTTTCAACCAAAAACAGTTAATTCAAAATACATTGTTTATATTTATTCATCCTCTTTCAAAATCAAAAATCAATTAATACATTATACAAAGAATTAAACATTAATTTTACTTTAAACTAAGTCATATTCATACATATATTCATAACAATTCACCGTAATATGATTTCGTTCACAAAATGCATACTTAACATGAATTCATTCACTATACTTATATATAAACTTATGAAAACAATTTCATAACAACTTATTATCACATAGAAACTATATAACACCAATAATTTAACCTTTACAAAGTTTTTACAGAGAATTTTTGGAAAAGAATAAAACTAGAACTTTAAAGAAATTTAAAAGAGTAATATGATACCTTGTTTTCTAGAAGATGATAACTTTCCCTTTGATCAACAAGCTTTCTTTTCCCCAATTCTTCTCTCAAAATTTCTCTAGAATTCTCTCAAGTTTTCTCTCAATTTTCTTCTTCTCTTCTTTTTTTTCTTCTGAGTCTTTCTTCTCTATTCTAACTTACGTACTAAAATATAATGTATAATAAAAATATAGGTATTAAGTATATAATATAATTATAATTGATATCGGTTATAATTTTATTTGAAAATCAAAAGCCATAAGGCTTATTTGGCTAGCTAAATAAAAATAACCCATTAAATCTTACACCTTGTTTGGTAAACATATTTAAATTAAAGACTTAATATGCATTAAGCCTTGTTTGGCAAAACCGAATTAAACTCCTTTAATTTATTTTAATAACTCCTTTATAGTAATGTTATTTATCACACTTTTATTTAATTAAATTTTAATATTCAATTTAATTAATTCTAATAACAATTTATTAATTTAATTCATCATATAAATCAATATAGCATAATTATAATTTTCTTTATAATTATAATTTTATTATATTTAATCACCTAACACATCATTTTAATTACTGATTCAAATTAAAATATAATAATTCATTTAATCATTATAAACTCTCTAACTTAATTATTAAATTAAATTAGTATACTATCTCATAACAAATAATTTTCTTAACTCCTTAATTATTTACTTAATAAATAATAACCAATAAATCAAATCAAATCAAATTAAATATTTTATTCAACAATAAACACATCCATTAAATATTTATATAACTCAATAAATATTTAAAAATTATCATTAAAATTTTGGATTGTTACATCATTCCCTCCTTACAAGGATTCTGTCTCTAGAATCACAACTCAAATAAATCATTCGTCATATTCTTCCCTACTTACAAAGATTCTGTCCTCGGAATCGAAGACCCAGATTAAACAAATAACTCAGGGTAATCTTTCATCATTTTATCCTTGAGTTCTCACGTAGCTTCTTTAGCATTGTGGTTCCTCCATATCACCTTCACATAAGGTATAACTTTATTCCTGAGCACCTGTTCTTTCATGTCAACTATCTGGATAGGAATCTCTTCATATGACAAGTCTTTGTCAAACTGCAATGGTTCATACTCGATCACGTGCTTGTAATCGAGTTTATACGGTCGTAACACCGAAACATGAAAAACATTGTGAACGCTTTGCAATTCTGGAGGTAGAGCTACCTCGTAAGCCACTTCTCCAACTATTTACAGTACTTTGAAGGGTCCAATAAACCTCGGGCTTAGCTTTCCCTTTTTACCAAAATGAATTTTCCCCTTCCAAGGAGAAACTTTTAAGAACACGTAATTTCCTACGCCGAATGCACGATCTTATCTGTGTTGATCAACATACTTCTTTTGTCTGTCTTGAGCAACTACCAATCTTGTTCTGATGAGTTTGACAACCTCAACAGTTTGTTGTACCAGTTCTGGTCCTAACAGTTGGCATTCACCGACTTCATCCCAGCATAGTGGTGTTCTGCACTTTCTGCCGTATAATTCTTCGTAAGGCGGCATGTCGATGCTCGCGTGGTAACTGTTGTTGTAAGAAAATTCCACCAATGGTAAATGTTCTTCCTAGCTCCCTTTGAAATCCATGATGAATTCTCTCAGCATATCTTCCAATGTCTGGATTGTTCATTCGCTTTGGCCATCTGTTTACGGATGTTATGCCGTACTCATTCTTAATTGTGTTCACATGCATTCTTGTAGTCTCTTTCAAAAGTTTGACGTGAATCGCAGATCTCTATCTGACTCAATTGACACTGGCACTCCATGTCTCGAAACGAGCTCTTTAACGTATAACCTTGCCAACTGATCAAGATTGAACCTAATTTTTATTGGCAAAAAGTGTGCTGATTTTGTCAGTCTATCCACTATCACCCAAATCGCATCGCATCCTCTTTTAGTAGTTGGAAGACCCACCACAAAATCCATTGTGATGTGTTTCCACTTCTATTTTGGTATTTCTAACGGTTGAAGTAATCATCCTTGTCTTTGATGCTCGGCCTTGACTCTTTGACATGTCAAGCATTTCGCGACATATTCTGCGACATCTCTTTTCATGTTTGGCCACCAAAAATGACGTCGTAAATCTTGATACATCTTCGTACTTCCCGGATGAATCAAATATCTTGAGTTATGAGCTTCAGTCAAGATTTCATCTTTAATTTTTGGTACTACTGGAACCCAAATTCTTCCCTCGAACCTCAGTAACCCTTCGGTATCGATCTTGTATTTTACATCACTACCCTCAACCACTTTCTCTTTGATATTTCCACATTCTTCATCTTGTAGTTGAGCATTCTTAACTTTATCCACCAAAGTTGGACTAGCTTCCATCTGGAAAAGTTGTTCATCGGATTCTTTTGGAAATTTTATTTCCAACGCTAGCTTTGTCATTACTGAAATAAGCTCATCCTGAGTGGTTATCAGCATTAACTTTTCCCGACCTTTCCTGCTTAAAGCATCTGCAACCACATTCTCTTTGCCTGGATGATAAAAGATCTCACAATCGTAATCTTTTATCAATTACATCCATCTTCTTTGACGCATGTTCAGGTCCTTCTGAGTGAAAATATACTTCAGACTCTTATGGTCTGTGTAGATCTCACATTTTTCTCCATATAGATAGTGTCTCTATATCTTCAGAGCAAATACCACTGTAGCCAATTCCAAATCATGAGTCGGATACCCTTTCTCATAGTCTTTCAGTTTCCTTGACGCATATGCAATAACGTTGTCGTTCTGCATAAGGACACAACCCAATCCTTTATATGAGGCATCACTATACACCACAAAGTTCCCTGTATTATCTGGTAACGACAACACAGGTGCCACACTTAACTTCTTCTTCAAGTCTTGACAACTTTCTTCACATTTCTCCGTCCATACAAATAACCGGCCAATCCCAAGAAACTTGGAAATATCTTGAATAAATCGTCTATAATAACCGGACAGTCCCAAGAAACTTCTCACCTCCGAAGGTGGCCTTGGTTGTTCCTAATTAATTACAGCTTCAACTTTTGATGGATCCACTGAAATCCCATCTTTGTCAATCACATGCCCAAGAAATTATACACGATCTAGCCAAAATTCACACTTAGAGAATTTCGCGTACAACTTTTCCTTTCTTAGTGTTTCCAATGTTAAACATAAATGTTCCATGTGTTCTTCTTGAGTTTTGTAATACACCAGAATGTCTTCTATAAATACCACCACAAACTTGTCTAAGAATGGTTTAAACACCCTGTTCATCAAATCCATGAATGCAGCAAGGGCATTGGTCGAACCAAAAGACATCACCAAAAACTCGTAATGTCCATACCGAGTTTTGAATGCCATTTTAGGTAGATCCTCGTTTATTACCTTCAATTGGTGATACCCACTTCTCAAATCTATTTTCAAGAAGTATTTAGCACCCTTTAATTGATCAAACAAGTCATCTATTCTTGGCAACATATATTTATTCTTAATAGTAACTTTGTTTAATTCTCTATAATCAATGCAAAGATGCATTGACCCATCTTTCTTCTTCATGAATAACACTGGCGCTCCCCACGGTGATATGCTTAGTTGAATATACTTCTTATCTAATAGTTCTTGCAATTGTACCATCAGTTCCTTCATCTCTACCGGAGCCATTCTATACAGGGCCTTCGATATTGGTGTTGTTCATGGCGGTAAATCGATCACGAACTCAATTTCTCTGTCAGACGGAAGTCCTGGAAAATCCTCTGGAAATACATTTACAAATTCCCTAACTACTATTATCTCTTCCAGTTTCACACCCTTCTTCTGAGTATCGACTATTTAAGCTAAATAACCTATACAGCCTTGACTCAACAACTTCTTGGCCTGCATAATCGTCAGACATCTCATTTATATAGGCGATTTGCTACCATAGAAAACTACCTTTGACAGAGTCATAAGGTTTACACATTTCTTTTGGACATCAATTATCGCTCCATAATTGAACAACCAATCCATTCCCAAAATAACATCAAACTCTCCAAGTCTAATCGGAATTAAATCTACCATCGTGATATTCCCTTTAATATTCACCCTACAGTTCTTGTATACGAACCTAGTATGATTTACTTCTTTATTCGTAATTTCTATGTTTAAAGGGAAATTCAATTCTTCATTAGGCAATCCTAACCTCTTAGCAAATTCATCAAATATAAACGAGCAAGTAGCACCCGAATCAAATAATACATAAGCATCAATATAATATATTGGGATAATACCTGACACCACATCCTTTGATTGCACAACATCTTGCACAGTCATGTTGAAGGTTCTGGCTGTGGGTTTATTTGATGTCGTTGGTCCAGTAATGGCCCATGTACCTCCACTGCTACCTCCCTTACTTCATGTTGTCTCTCCAACCTTCTTCTTAGGGCACTCAAGCAAAGTGATCCTTGGACCCGCACGTGAAGCAAACGTTCTTCTTGGGTTGATTGCAATTTGGGGCGATGTGACCCTCCTGGCCACAATTAAAGGATACTCGTTTCCCCATTAAGCATACACCCTTGTGAAACTTCCCGCATTTAGCACATGCTTCGAACTTCTTATTCTGATGGTTACCCTGCTAGTTTCCAGCACCCACATTTCCATTCCATTTTCTCTTCAGATTATTGTTACCATTTCCACTACCACCACCTCCATTCTTAATCTCCATTTCATTCTTCTTCTTTTTCTGTTCTTGATTAAACATCGTTACTACCTCACCTCCACCTTCAGCGAGAATTGCCTTCTCCATTACCACTGCAAATGTCTTGGTGGAAGCAGGAGACCCTCTTGATACAACCGTGGTTTGGTCCTCGCTCAAATCTCTTAGCCTTGTGTTCATCAGTACTGACTTGATATGGCGTAAACCTCGCCAACTCGTTGAATTTTGTGGCATACTTTGATACCGTCATCGTTCCCTGCTTCAGTTCTAAAAACTACACCTCTAGCTGACTCTTCGAACTCTCTGGGAATTAAGTCTTGAAGAATATCTCCTTAAAACTATCTCGAGTCATAACCCCTTGTCCTCCTCGAGTTTTATTGGCCTGCCACCAATAACTAGACTCTGCTTTCAACATGAATGTTGCAAAAGAAGTTTTCTAATCTTCATCTACTCTCGCAAAATTGAACACTTTCTCTATCTCCATGATCCAGGTCTATGCCTCAACTGGATTCATGGACCCGTAGAATTCTAGTGGTCCAACCGCCTTGACATACCTAAACATTGTAGCTTGATTCTGCGATTGGTTCTGCAATGCACCCGTCAGTAACGTCACCAGCTACTGGATTGGATTAGCATCAACATTGTCGTTATTGGTCATTTCCTTAGTGGTTATTTCTCATGGTTGACGTCTTGGAGGCATTTTCTGTTAAAATACACTCATTAGATTATTACTCAATTTCTTTTAAGTATTTTCTACTTAACTTACATCTCAAAAAAATCATCACATAACACATAACACTTTGGAATAAAATAAATAATAACTTTTATTCATTCATAATCTTTTTGAAAACATCATAACAATAGAATCACTGTTATTTACATTACTTTCTTGAACTACTAAAGTTTCAGGACAACATCATCATCATATCCCATAGGTTACATAACACTTGGGATTTACATATTATTTAACATTAATTAATCGCATATCAGGTACATTCCCTACGATGTTCTACTAAGATACTGCGTAGCCTTACTACACTCTTTCTCCATAATCCGGAACATTGTTCTGCAATCTAATATGAATGATGGCAGCGTCTCGAACTAAATCGGATAACCCATGACTCGATCTTGAGCTCGATTAATCACGATGTTGAATACGTTATTCATCTCCTACATCTTCATCCTCTTTGCTTATGTGTCTCTCGCTGCTATCCCGGCTTGTTGAAAAGCTTCCTCGTACTCGTCTTCAGCTCTTGCCCTCTTAGTAGATTCTTCCTTCAGCTTGTTCTTCAGTTCTGCGATCTCCTCGATTAGTTGTTTATTCTCTCCTTCAGTGTGGACCAGCTTCTCTTCGACAATAGTCAGACGTTCATCTTGATCCTGGATCTCGTCGTCCTTCTGTGCTATCGAGGTCTGTTGCTCAGCTACTATCTCCTACAACTCCTCGACGGTATCCTGAAGATCCACACTGCGGTCGTAGACTTCATCATACATACGAGTAGCAATCGAGGTTAGTGGAATCTCTTCCTCCTTGTCCTCGTCATCCTCATCCGCCTGTGGCAGCTCAACGGGATCCTCCTCATCTGTTTCTACATCATCATCCTCATCTTCAACCATTGTGACCAACGGGGCTGACTCCCGTGGATGTAGTTGTTCCCAAACCACTTGAATGTCACGAGACTCCTCTTCTCTAGGCATCTGAGGTACTTCCTCCCTAGCCTGACTGGATTCTCCGACATTAGTCATCCTGACAACAAAATTTTTAAGTTTTAATTATTTATCATTAATACTCGACACTCTCGAGCACATAAGTTGTAATCACATAAGCACATAAGTGTTTTATTATTTCTTCCTTAACAACTCGATAAGAGTTTATCACCGTTATCTTTGCAAAGGTTACTTCCTAAGGCTTTTCGCCCCACCTAAGGTTCATAACCTAAAGCTTTGATACCAACTTGTGACACCCCCAAATCCGTGTACTTCATTCCCACAAGATTTGGTGTTCACTTAATAAAAACATCCATATCTAACTACCCAATCATAATAAAAATAGATAATAAACCTTTCCATTAAAAGATTACATTAATAAAAATCTCCCAGGTTATCTAACCTTTAAATACAATCGTTCAAATGTGGAAAATTAAATAGTCTTCATTACAATAATTCAGATAAAGTCTGACAATAAAAATGTCAACATATTACAAGTCTTCAATACTTGTTCATCTTTCCCTTCCCTTTACTGGTGCTAGGTACGTCAACCTTCTCTACTTTAGCTATAATAGTTATATAACCAAGAGTGAGCAAACAAAGCTCACTTGAAATGACAATGAATAAAATCTTTAAAACAACTGCCAAATAATAGGCTGAACAAAATGCTTTATCAATGATAATCAAAATCATATAATATTTAACTGAGGGTCATAAGACTACGAACTATGTCCATAGTTATAAATAATCTTTCAACATAAACTTTAACAGTCATAAGACTATAAGGACTCCTCGTACTTAAGGGGATCAGCCCTTCGTACAATGTATTGTGCACAAACATTTCAACGCTAAGCGTAAATTATCCGCTAATAATAGAGTTGTTCATCTCAGTATTTAGATTACAAGTCTGCAATAAAGTAAGTTTGGTTTGGATACATTTCAAGGGTAATTTAGGTTTAACGAACATCAACTAAGGATTAGTTGAATAAAAAGTTCATAACGTTATGCTATAAATAAATCATAACTGAATCAATATTTTATATTAAGGTTATGCTTTAGGAATAATCTAAGAGCATAAACATTGAATAACTATAACATACCTTGCTTGAACAATATTAAGCCAAGGTTATTTAGAATTGAGTACTAAGCATGCATAACAAATAGCAAATTGAACGATAAAAACTGTCCAACATTAGTATATCAGAATATATAAACTTGCATGCTAAATAACAAGTTAAATAAAAGAATAATTTGCTCAATATCAAAATAAGGTTTTAGAAAACTTGCATCATCATAAACAAACTAGATACAAGAGCTTCCGTAATTATAATTGAGATAGGATAAGTAAACTTGCACAATAATAACAACAGAACTAGCTCAACAAAAGTGTAGAGTTAGAAAACTTGCCTTGACTGTAAGCTAAATCGTAACAACTTGAATCACAATACCCTATATATATATATATATATATATATATATATATCATCATGATATAATTAGTTACTACCAACACTCTATATATAAATAAGTATTTACATCATGTAAGGTTTGATTTTTAATCACATAATCAAATTACATTAGTAATAAAATTAGTAGCATATTAAAATATACTCATTGTTAGTATAGAAGTACTGAAATCATATCTTAACAGTCCTTCTATTAAAACATTACATCTTTTTCAGACTTTGTGTAACCAAAACACATTTGTCGACCATTCTCGCTAACTCATGATATGGCATTACGATTTTACTTTGTGGGGTAAGACCTTCTTGCGAGAGTCACATGCCACTAAGTGGTACAGATTGCATGAGAATCAGATCTTTTGTGAGGTAGCGTTGCGGCGTTGAATTACAGTCCTCGGCGACCAACTTTGGCAATCACATGAACAATGCCAATTTTGGCCTACAAACTCCTTTCTAACAACGTAATTAACACATAACACATATACAGACTTCACACAACCATAATTTAAGGACTCTTAACATGATTTTACACATATAACAACATATACATTGAATTTAAAGTATCTAATTTTAGTATTTTTGATAAAACTTCACTTTTTGACAATTTCAGTGAAAATCATCACTGTGATTTTGTTTTTCAACCAAAACAATTACTTCAAAATATATTGTTTATATTTATTCATCCTCTTTCAAAATCAAAAATCAATTAATACATTATACAAAGAATTAAACCTTAATTTTACTTTAAACTAAAAAGTCATATTCATACATATATTCATAATAATTAACTTAGTAATATGATTTCGTTCACAAAATACATACTTAACATGAATTCATTCACTATACTCATATATAAACTTATGAAAACAATTTCTTAACAACTAATTATCACATAGAAACTATATAACACCAATAATTTAACCTTTACAAAGTTTTTACAGAGAATTTTTGGAATAGAATAAAACTAGAACTTTAAAGAAATTTAAAACAGTAATATGATACCTTGTTTTCTTGAAGATGATAACTTTCCCTTTGATCAACGAGTTTTCTTTTCCCCAATTCTTCTCTCAAAATTTCTCTAGAATTCTCTAAAATTTTCTCTCAATTTTTTTCTTCTCTTCTTTTTCTTCTTCTGAGCCTTTCTTCTCTATTCTAACTTACGTACTAAAATATAATGTATAATAATAATATAGTTATTAAATATATAATATCATTATAACTTTAACATACATCAGTTATAATTTTATTTGAAAATTAAAAAGCCATAAGGCTTGTTTGGTTAGCTAACCAAAAATAACTCATTAAATCTTACACCTTATTTGGTAAACATATTTAAATTAAAGACTTAATATGCATTAAGCCTTGTTTGGCAAAACTGAATTAAACTCCTTTAATTTATTTTAATAACTCCTTTATAGTAAGGGTATTTGTCACACTTTTATTTAATTAAATTTTAATATTCAATTTAATTAATTCTAATAACAATTTATTAATTTAATTCATCATATAAATCAATACAACATAATTATAATTTTCTTTATAATTATAATTTTATTTAATCACCTAACACATCATTTTAATTACAAATTCAAATTAAAATATAATAATTCATTTAATCATTATAAACTCTCTAACTTAATTATTAAATTAAATTAGTATACAATCTCATAACAATTAATTTTCTTAACTCCTTAATTATTTACTCAACAAATAATAAACCAATCAAGTCAAATCAAATTAAATATTTATTCAACAATAAACACATCCATTAATATTTATGTAACTCAATAAATATTTAAAAATTATCATTAAAATTCTGGATTGTTACACATCGACCTTCTCAACTTTAGCTGTAATATTTATATACGCAAGAGTGAGCAAACAATGCTCACTTGAAATAATAATGAATAAAACTTTTCAACAATTGCCAAATAATAGGCTCAATAAAACTGAACAATAGGTTCTATCAATGATAATCAAAATCTGAATCATATATCTGAGGGTCATAATACCACGAACTATGTCCATGGTTATAAGTAATCTTTCAACTTAAACTTTAACTGTCATAAGACTATAGGGACTCCTCGTACTTAGGGGGATCAGCCCTTCGTATAATCGTAAACAAACTAGAGACAAGAAACTTGCTCAGCATAAGAATAAGGTTTAGGAAACTTGCTCAACATAAGAATAAGGCTTAGGAAACTTGCTCAACATAAGAATAAGGTTTAGGAAACTTGCCTTGCGTGTAAGCTAAATCGTAATAACTCGAATCACAATACCCTATATACATGTCATCATGACATAATTAGTCATTACAAATACTCTATATAATTAGTATCTACATCATGTATGGTTTGATTTTTAACCACATAGTCAAGTTACATTAGTAATAAAAACTCAATAATTGTTAATAATATTTTCATTCTTAGTATAGTAATACCAAAATCACATCCTAACAGTCATACTATTTCACTTAATCAACTTTTTCAGACTTTGTGTACCTAAAACACAACTTTGTCGACCATTCTCGCTAACTTCGCGTTCTTGCGCCATAGTTTACAACGTGGGGACAAAGACTACGATGCGACTTTTAGCGATGTTCTTGCGAGGCACCAGACAAAACTTGGTGCTGCGGCATGGTGATGTAATGCGAGGCCGCGCTGTGGCGCCGAATTACAGTCCTCGACAACCAACTTCGGCAACAACATAAACAAAGCTAATTTTGGCCTACAAGCTACTTTCTAACAACTAAATTAACATGTAATACATATATAAACTTCACATAAACATAATTTAAGGTCTCTTAAGATGTTTTTACCCATATAACAATATAAACATTGAATTTAAAACCTCTAATTTCACTATTTTTGCTAAAACTTCACTTTTTGTCAGTTTCATTGAAAATCATCACTGTGATTTTGTTTTTCAACCAAAATAGTTAATTCAACATACTTTGTTTTAGTTTCTTCATCTACTTTCAAAATCAATGGTCAATTTATATGTTATACAAAGAATTAAATCTCAATTTTACTTTAACTAAGCCATATTCATATATATTCATACCAATTCATTGTAATATGATTTCCTTCACAAATACATACATAACATGAATTAATTTACTATAACTCATCTATAATCTTATGAAAACAATTTTATAACAACCAATTATCATATAGAAACTATATATAACAAATAATTAACCATCACATAAATTTTTACAGAGAATTCTTTTGAATAACATAAACTAAAACTTATTGAAAAGTAAGAGTAAGATGATACCTTAGTTTTAGAAGATGATGGTTACCCTTTGATTATCAAGCTTCTTCCCCAAAATTCCTCTCTCGAAAATCTCTCTAGAATTCTCCCAATTCTCTCTCAATTTTTCTCTGCAACTTTCTTCTTCTCTTCTTTTTCTTCTTCTGAGTTCTTTCTATCTTACGTACATAAAAATATAACGTATATGATATAATATGTAATAATTGTATAATATAAATATATCTATTAACTGATATCAGTTATTTTATTTTTGAAACTTAAAAGTCATAAGGCTTGTTTAGCTAACTACCTTAAAATTAACTAATTAATCCTTATGCTTTGTTTGGTAAAACATATTTAACTTCCCTTAATTTATTTTAATAACTCCTTTATAGTATAGTTTATGGTCACACTTTATTTAATTAACTTTTAATACTTAATTTAATTAAATCTAATAATAATTTATTAAATAAATTTACCACATAAATCAATACAATAAAATTATAATTTTCTTTATAATTATAATTTTATTTAATAATTTAACACATCATTTTAATTACAAACAAATCAAATTAAAATATCATTATAATAATTTATTTAATCATTATAACTCTCTAATTTAATTTATTAATTTAAATTAGAATATTATCTCATGATGATAACTCTTAAATTATTTATTTAACAAATAAATAATCAAATTAACTCACCTTAAATAAATATTTATTCAACAATAAACACATCAATTAAAATATTTACATAACTCAATAAATATTTGGAGGTATAATTTAAAATTCTGGATTGTTACATCCTTCCCTCCTTACCTGGATTCTGTCTCCAGAATCACAACTCAAACAAATCATTCGTCACATTCTTCCCTACTTACAAAGATTTTGTCCCCAAAATCGGAGACATGGATTAAACAAATAACTCAGGATAATCTTTTATCATTTTATATTTGAGTTCCCACGTAGCTTCTTAAGCATTGTGGTTCCTCCATATCACCTTCATAGAAGGTATTACTTTATTCCTCAGCACCTGTTTTTTCCTGTCAACTATCTGGATAGGAATCTCTTCATAGGACAAGTCTTTATCAAACTACAATGGTTCGTACTCGATCACATGCTTGTAATCGGGTTTATACGGTCGTAACACCGAAACATGAAAAACATTGTGAACTTTTTCCAATTCTGGAGGTAAAGCTACCTCGTAAGTCACTTCTCCTACTCTTTGCAGCACTTCAAAGGGTCCAATAAACCTCGGGATTAGCTTTCCCTTTTTACCCAAATGAATTTTCCCCTTCCAAGGAGAAACTTTTAAGAACACGTAATTTCCTACGTCGAACTCCCGATCTTGTCTGTGTTGATCAGCATACTTCTTATGTCTGTCTTGAGCAGCTACCAATCTTGTTTTGATGAGTTTGACAATCTCAGCAGTTTGTTATACCAATTCTGGTCCTAATAGTTGACGTTCACCGACTTCATCCCAGCACAGTGGAGTTCTGCACTTTCTGCCGTACAATGCTTCGTAGGGCGGCATGCCAATGCTTGCTTGGTAGCTGTTGTTGTAGGCAAATTCCACCAATGGTAAATGTTCATCCCAGCACCTTTTGAAATCCATGATGCATGCCCTCAGCATATCTTCTAATGTCTGGATTGTTCATTCGCTTTGGCCATCTGTTTGCGAATGATATGTCGTACTCATTCTCAACTATGTTACCAAGCATTCTTGTAGTCTCTTCCAGAAATTTGGCGTAAATCGCAGATCTCTATCTGACACAATTGACACTGCCACTCCATGCCTCGAAACGATCTCTTTAATGTATAACCTTTCCAATTGATCAAGATTGAACCTAATCTTTATTGGAAAAAAGTGTGTTGATTTTGTCAGTCTGTCCACTATCACCCAAATCACATCGCATCGCATCATCTCTAAGTAGTTGGAAGACCCACCACAAAATCAATTGTGATGTATTCCCACTTCCATTCCGGTATTTCCAATGGTTGAAGTAATCTGCTTGGTCTTTGATGCTCAGCCTTGACTCTTTGACATGTCAAACATTTCGTGACACACTCTGCGACATCTCTTTTCATGTTTGGCCACCAAAAATGATGTTGTAAATCTTGATACATCTTCGTACTTCCTGGATGAATCGAGTATCTTGAGTTATGAGCTTCGGTCAATATTTCTTCTTTAATATCTGGCACTGCTGGAACCCAAATTCTTCCCTCGAATCTTAATAATCCTTTGTTATCGATCTTGTATTTCGCATCCCTACCCTCATCCACTTTCTCTTTTTTACCCACATTCTTCATCTTATAGTTGAGCATTCTTAACTTTGTCCACCAAAGTTAGACTAGCTTCCATCTGGAATAGTCGTTCATCGGATTCTTTTGGAAATTGAATTTCCAATTCTAGCTTTGTCATTGCTGAAATAAGCTCCTTCTGAGTGGTTATCAACAATGAATTTTCCTGACCTTTCCTACTTAAAGCATCTGCAACCACATTCGCTTCGCCTGGATGATAAAAGATCTCACAATCATAATTTTTTATCAATTCCATCCACCTTCTTTGACACATATTTAGGTCCTTCTGAGTGAAAATATACTTCAGACTCTTATGGTCCGTGTAGATCTCACATTTTTCTCCATAGAGATAGTGTCTCCATATCTTTAGAGCAAATACCACCGCAACCAACTCTAAGTCATGAGTCGGATATCCTTTCTCATAGTCCTTCAGTTGTCTTAATGCATATGTAATAACTTTTCCGTTTTGCATAAGAACACAACCCAATCCTTTATGTGAGGCATCACTAAACACCACAAAGTTTACTGTATTATCTGGTAATGACAACACAGGTGCCACACTTAACTTCTTTTTCAAGTCTTGAAAACTATCTTCACAGTTCTCCGTCCAAACAAATTTTACAGCTTTTCTTGTTAAATTTGTTAACGGAGTGGCTATCTTGGAAAAATCTTGAATAAACCGTCTATAATAACCGCGCAGTCCCAAGAAAACCCTCACCTCCGAATGTGTCTTTGGTTTTTCCCAATTGATTACGGCTTCAACTTTTGATGGATCCACTGAAATTCCGTCTTTGTCAATCACATGGCCCAAAAATTGTAGACGATCTAGCCAAAATTCACACTTAGAGAATTTCACGTACAACTTTCCTTTCTTAGTGTCTCCAACGTCAAACATAAATGTTCCACGTGTTCTTCTTGAGATTTGGAGTACACCAGAATGTCGTCAATAAATACCACCACAAACTTGTCTAAGAATGGTTTAAACACCTTGTTCATCAAATCCATAAATGCAGCAGGGGCATTGGTCAAACCAAAAGACATCACCGGAAACTTGTAATGTCCATACCGAGTTCTGAATGTCATTCTAGGTACATCCTCCTTTCTTACCTTTAATTGATGATACCCACTTCTTAAATCTATTTTCGAGAAGTATCTAGCACCCTTCAATTGATCAAACAAGTCATCTATTCTTGGCAACAGATATTTATTCTTAATAGCGACTTTGTTTAATTCCCTATAATCAATGCAAAAGACGCATTGATCCATCATTCTTCTTCACGAATAACATCGATGCTCCCCACGGTGACATACTTGGCTGAATGTATTTCTTGTCTAACAGTTCTTGCAGTTGTACCATCAGTTCCTTCATCTCTACTGGAGCCATTCTATATGGGGCCTTCAATATTGGGGCTATTCCTGGCGCTAAGTCAATCACGAACTCAATCTCTCTGTCAGGCGGAAGTCCTAGTAAATCTTTCAAAAACACATCTACAATTCCCTAACCACTGGTATCTCTTCCAGTTCACTCCATTCTTCTGAGTATCGACTATGTAAGCTAAATAACCCACACAACCTTGACTCAATAGCTACTTGGCCTGCATAATCGTCAGACATCTCGCATGTCTAAGCGATTTGCTACAATAGAAAACTACATTTGACGGGGTCATAAGGTTTACACATTTCGTTTGGCAATTAATTATCGCTCCATAATTTAACAGCCAATCCATTCCCAAAATAACATCAAACTCTCCAAGTTTTATCGGAATTAAATCTACCATCATGACATTTCCCTTAATATTCACCCTACAATTCTTGTATACGAACCTAATGGGAATTACTTCCTTATTCGCAATTTCTATGTTTAAAGGGAAATTCAATTCTTCACTAGGCAATCCTATCCTCTTAGCAAATTCATCATATATAAACGAGCAAGTAGCACCCAAATTAAATAATACATAAGCATTTATATCATTGATTAGGATAATACCTTACATAACATCCTTTGATTGCACATCAACTTACACAGTTATGTTGAAGGTTCTGGCTGTGGATTTGTTTGATAACGTTGGTCCAGCAATGGTCCATGTACCTCCACTGCTACATCCCTTGCTTCATGTTGTCTCCCTAGCTTTTTTCTTAGGGAACTCACGAGCAAAATGATCCTTTGACCCACACGTGAAGCAAACGTTCTTATTGGTTTGA
Source organism: Panax quinquefolius (assembly GCA_020205615.1). Taxonomy (NCBI): domain Eukaryota; kingdom Viridiplantae; phylum Streptophyta; class Magnoliopsida; order Apiales; family Araliaceae; genus Panax; species Panax quinquefolius. The sequence goes on from CM035169.1 coordinate 99,971,131, forward strand.
TTGCAATTTGGGGAAATGTGACCTTCCTGGCCACAGTTAAAGCATACACGTTTCCCTATTAAACACATACCCTTATGAAACTTCCCGCATGTAGCACATGCTTCGAACTTCTTATTCAGCTGGTTACCCTGCTGATTTCCAGCACTCACATTTCCATTCCATTTTCTCTTCAGGTTATTGTTACCATTTCCACTACCACCACCACCATTCTTAACCTCCACTTCATTCTTCTTCTTTCTTTGTTCTTGATTAAACTTTTTTACCGCATCGCCTCCACCTTCAGTGAGAATGGCCTTCTCCATTACTACTGTAAATGTCTTCAGCTGGAACAGGGAGACCCTAGTGTACAACCAGTGTTTCAATCCCTGCTCAAACCTCTTAGCCTTGCGTTAATCTATGTTGACTTGATATGGCGCAAACCTCGCCAACTCGTTAAATTTTGCGGCATACTCCGACACTGTCATTGATCCCTGCTTCAGTTCTAAAAAATGCACCTCCATCTGATTCTTCAAACTCTCTAGGAAATAAGTCTCGAAGAATATCTCCTTAAAACAATCCCAAGTCATAACCATTTGTCCTCCTCGAGTTTTATTGGCTTGCCCCCAATAACTAGCCTCAGCTTTCAACATAAATGTTTCAAAAGCAGTCTTCTGATTCTCCCCTACTCTAGCAACATCGAAAACTTTCTCTATCTCCATGATCCAAGTCTGTGCCTCAACTGGATTCATGGACCCACGGAATTTTGGTGGTCCAACCGCCTTGAAATCCTTAAAAGTTGTAGCTTGATTTTGAAGTTGATTCTGTAATGCACCCGTTAGTAACGTCACTAGCTGCTGAACGGGGTTAGCTTCGGCGTTGTTATTGTTGGTAGATCCCTCAGGGGTCCTATAAGACCCCAACTTTTATGAATAAAGATTATTTTTTCTCAAAATATATTTTTTAATATTATGGTGTGGATTTGATATAATGTTATAGTTGTGGGAATTATTTACAAATTTTGCAAAGTAAGCAAGTGGTTATATAATATTCGATTGGTCGGAGAATATTCATTTTAACAAGAAATATTCGTACGATGGCACAATCATTGGTGGACCCCACAACGGAAGTATTGTCGTAGTTAGAAAATGACAAAATTATCTTTTTATAAAAATAACGGCGAAAGTTTTACCGTTAAACTGTTGAACTACAGGGTGGTAAAAGTACGATGTCTGGCGTGGTTGCATAGTATCACATGGTATTGATTATTGATGCTTACGTGAGAAGTTACTCGGTTATACTCAATTATTACTTTACGATTGATTCTTTGCATAATATCTCTCATATTATTGATTCAATTATTGTTACAGTATCATCTGCATAATATCTTATATTATTAAATCAATAATTGAGACAACAAAGTTATTCATATTATTATTTGCAATATTGACAATGTCTAGAAAGTTACATCGAGGAGAGGTTTGGTCACCTTATTGCGGCATGATAGGGAGAAATCCTTATCAGAAAGCCCCATCTTTCCTGGGAATGATCTGGTTGTTAAATATTGTGAGTTATAATATTAATGATGAATAAGTTCTTATTGATTAAAAGATGAAATTGATATTTCCATTGTGTTGGGATTATTAGTGTTAGTGGAAATCGATATCTATTTCGATAGTAATGGATGTCTGGAGGTTATATTGACCAATCGGGTAAGTAATCAGATAAATGAGCAATTAATTGCTATTAATTCACATGCTTATAACTATTTGTTCACATGTGTGTACTATTGATTCACATGCATGTACTATTAGGGGAGGTGGTGCAAAATTGATAATACTTGCATGACTAAATTAAAAATAGAGGTGTAGATGAAGGTACTATACTGTAATTCTTTTTTCACATGATTGTACTATTGATTCACATGATTGTACTATTAATTCACATGATTGTACTATTGATTCACAAGATGTACTATTAGGGGAGGTGGTGCAAGTTTGATAATACTTGCAGGACTAAATTAAAAATGAAGAAAAAGATGAAGGCATTATACTGTAATATTTCGAGCCCCAAAATGTGAAATTATCGAAACTATGTTTTCCTATAAATAGAAGCTCGTTCTTCTTTCATTCTCACCAATTCACTAAGACTCACAAGCGTAATTATAGAAAGAGAAGCTTTAGAGAGAAAGTAGAAAAGAAGTCTGCTACCTCACTTTTCTAGTATCCAGTCTTCTTCTGAGGTAAGGGATATTATTTTTTTCAGTATTCATAGGAATAATATTGTCTTCCATACTCTATAGTATGTGAGTAATATTATTTCGTCTCGTATTTCTGATTATACCCTCATTTTGTTAAAGTATTGCTGCTATACTCCGTGAAATTAATAGAATATCCTTGAAATTTGTGTTTCATCTAGTATCTTTTCACAAGGATATTTTCTACACATTCTTGTTAAATTTTAAGCTTTTCATGCCGAAGTACTGTCCATGAGTAGTATTCATTTTTACGGTACTATTCACAAAGTACTATTCACGGGGTACTATTCACAAAGTACTATTCACAAGGTACTATTCACAAAGTACTATTCACGGGTACTATTCACAAAATACTATTCACAAATACTATTCACAAAGTACTATTCACGGAGTACTATTCTCAAAATACTATTCACGGGGTACTATTCACTCGGGTACTATTCACCCGGGGAATTATTCATGACAAAAATTGATTTCTTTGTTGTCCAAATCATTTTTGATACAATATTATTCTTGAATTTTACTCCACAAAGCAGTATCATGTTGACAATTTGGACATTATTGAATTCTGGATAAATTAAGTTATAATCTTTAAAAATTTATCCTTTGCTTTCTTTTAATTGAATTCTTATATCATTGTCATCATCCTCATGCTTATATTATGATAAAAGTCATTTGTGGCTTACGTGCATAGATGTACTATTGATTGGTATGAATATGACCAGGGATTATTCGGTATAATCATGACCGTAATGTTATAAATGATGTGGTAAAAATCCTCATTGGCCTGTAGTGCATTGATAGATAGTTCTTGATATGATTATAACCAGGGATTATTCGGTATAATCATGACCATTGATGATTACATGAATATCCTTGGCCCGTAGTGCAGGGATGATTCGATGATGTGGTTTATTTATTAAGTTGAGTCTCAGCGATAAAACTTTTGATAAACTTTTTAAATCATAGAAGATTGTAGATATCATGCTCTACTTGACTATTCTAATGGATTGCTTGTTCCGCTGTAGTTAAACTTGATGTTTATTATATTTTATCAGTTTAACACTGTTGAAGTCTAACGATAATTTATTCTGCATTATCTTAGTCATAATATATTTTTTTACTGGGCTAGTTGAGCTCACCCTTTTACTTTCATTATTCTCTTCAGGAAATGAGAATGTAGTTGGGACTAGTCGGGGAACGGAATGACGGTCTAGATGTTTGCATTAGTAGTCCTCACTATTAAGTGAAATGTTATGATAATAATTGTAATGAGGACTTTATTTGAGTTTGGATACTCTCTACGAGAAATTATCCGTTTTGAAACTCTCAGCTACGTTTTGTAGTACTGTATAAAAGAAGTTTGTATTTAAATTTTGTACCATATATTTGGCGACTCAAGATGGCTGATGTATACCTATTTTGGAGGCGTCACAGTTGGTATCAAAGCTTAGGGATATGATCTCTGGTGGCTGAGATGTGAGACAAAAACTAGGAGGGGAGAGACGGGGAATTCCTTCGCTAGTATGACCTACCTAAGTTTATTTAGTATTTAATTGGTCGGTCAGAGTATAGGGATAATATGTGACATGTCAATTAACCCTTGTTTTGTGGCAGTATTTGAAAATGGCATCCAAAAATGTTGAGATAAGCAATGAAGCACATGAGACTGTTGAGTCACCAACTATCAATACTAAAGATAATATGCATTAGGATGGCAATAATCCTCAAGAAAACAACAACACTGACCAAATGATGAACGATGGGATGTTCAGAGGCTTTATACAATTCATGCAACATCAGGCGAGAGCGGCTCCTGTTCAAAATGCAGGTGGAAACACTGACAACTCTCGGACGGTCACCGATAAAAAATTCAAGGAGTTGGGACCACCAGAGTTTATTAGAGAGCCAAAATCACTTAAGGCGGAGACGTGGATAAAGTAGATCACCAAGATAGATGTCTTGGGATGATCCGAGGAGCAAAAGGTTCCCTTTGCCACCTTTATGTTGCGAGGAGAGGCAGATTACTGGTGGGAATCTGTAAAGCGTACTCAACCTACCGCACTGAAGATATCTTGGGAGAAATTTTAAGAACTGTTCAACGACAAGTACTTTCCCGAAATTATTCGTCACATGAAGAAGGTAGAGTTTATCAAGCTAGAGCAGAACAATATGGTCGTGTCACGGTACGAAGCTAAGTTTGTCGAGTTGTCTCGGTTTGCGTCCCACTTAGTTGATAATGAGGAGAGAATGAAGCGGATGTTTCTAAGAGGTTTGAAACCCGAGATATGTCAATACTTAATTTCTCACAAACTGTGTTTGTATTCAGATGTTGTAAATATGGCTCAGTTATTGGAGCGCGATAACGAGTCAACCCAACCAAGAAAGAGTAGCCGACAAAATGATAATACCAGTGGTAGCAGTCATCGAAGCGGTGACAACAAACGTGGAGGGAATCAACATGCCAGAAATGGTAACCAGTTCGGTGGTAATCATGACCAAGATAATAAAAGTGGGAGTTTCAAGATGAGGAGATTTAATAATGATGGAAGGACGTCAGCACCAACACCTGTTGTTAAGGAAGGAGAACGACCGCCGGTCGTATGTTACAAATGCGGAGGGGAGGGATACATCAGTCCAAACTGTACACAGTAGTCCAAAGTATGTTACAATTGTGGAAGAGAAGGTCACCTAGCCCAATTTTTTCATGCACCGAAGTCAAGTCCAGCTGGGATGGAGGCATCAAAGGTCGTCCCAGATAAGACAAAACCGGTAGTTCAAGGGAGAGCTTTTATCATAACCTCCCAAAAAGCAAGGAATCTAAACGAGGTGATCACGGGTAAGGTAATCATAAACTCTAGCGAAGTCTATACCTTATTTAATACCGGTTCTAACCATTCTTTTATTTCTCCTACTTGCGCTCAACGTTTAAATTTGACTCTGGAGAAATTAGATTTTGACTTATCTGTTGAAACTCCGTTGGGAGAAACCTTCATTACATCCACTGTTTATAAGTCCTGTTTGATTCAAATCGGTAACTGAACGTTACCTATCGATCTTATCTCTTTAAAAATACTTGTGTTTGATGTGATTTTAGGGATTGATTGGTTAACTACTCATCATGCTAAAATTGATTGTTTTCATAAGGTTGTTAGCTTTCATATTCCTAATCAACCTATTATGTGAATTCAAGCGACCAAACCATTAAAATCAATCACGGTTATCTCAAGCCATAAAGCTATTCGTTTATTGAAAAATGGATGTTAAGCTTTCTTAGCTCATGTCACAGATTTAAATAAAAATACGTCAGATTTGAATGATATTTCTATTGTTAATAAATTTCCTGACGTATTCCCCGAAGAACTTCCTGGCCTACCCCCGGAGCGTGAAATCGAGTTTGGTATCGACCTTGAACCCGGTACAAAACCCATTTCCAAAGGACCATATCGAATAGCTTCTATTGAACTTCAGGAGTTAAAGACTCAGCTGCAGAAATTGTTAGACATCGGTTTCATTCGACATAGTACGTCTCCTTGGGGTGCTCCTGTTCTATTCGTGAAGAAGAAATATGGAAGTATGCGACTTTGTATTGATTATCGGGAGTTAAATCATGTCACCATCAAAAATAGGTACCCGTTGCCTCGCATTGATGACCTGTTTGACCAGTTGCAAGGCACCAAATTCTTTTCAAAGATCGACCTTCGTTCTAGATATCATCAGTTGAAGATTAAAACTGATTACATTTCAAAGACTGCTTTCAGAACTCGGTACAGGCATTACGAATTCCTAGTCATGTCTTTTGGATTGACTAATGCTCCTGCTGCCTTCGTGGATATGATGAACCAAGTATTCAAGGAATATTTGGATCACTTTGTGGTCATCTTTATTGATGACATCCTCATTTACTCTAAAAGTCGTGAAGATCATGAGCAACACATGAGGCTGATACTCCAAAAGCTTCGTGAAAACAAGTTATATGCCAAGTTGAAGAAATGCGAGTTCTGGCTTGAGGAAGTAGCATTCCTTGGGCACGTGATATTAAATCATGGAATATCTGTTGACCCGGCAAAGATTGAAGCAATTTAAAGCTGGGAACAACCTAAGTCAGTGACCGAAGTACGTAGCTTTCTCGACTTAGCTGGTTATTGTCGGAGATTCGTAGAAGGGTTTTATCGAATCACTACTCCATTAACTCAGTTGACTCGGAAAGATATAAAAATTGGTTGGAGCGAGGAATGTGAGAAGAGTTTTCAAGAACTCAAAAGGAGACTCATTTCAGCACATTTTCTGACAATACCATCTGCCTCGGAGGGATTTGTCATCTACAGTGATGATTCAGGCAAAGGTTTAGGATGTGTTCTCATATAACATGGGAAAGTCATAGCATCACGACAACTCAAAGAATATGAGAGGAATTATCCTACTCATGATCTAGAGTTGGCAGCTGTCGTTTTTGCGCTTAAGATTTGGAGGCATTACCTTTATGGAGAGAAGGTGGAGATCTATACGGATAATAAAAGCCTCAAATATTTCTTCACTCAAAAGGAACTCAACATACGGCAACGACGTTGGCTTGAGTTGTTGAAAGATTACGATCATACCATTCAATACCATCTGAAAAAGCGAATGTAGTAGCTGACGAATTGAGTAGAAGATCATATGCGGGTACAAGTGTGATATTGTCAATGCAAAGGCCCATTTTGTATGACTTACAAAGGATAGAGATAGATTTAAAGACTCTAGGGACCCATGTGATGATGGCAAATATACGAGTAGAACTGACTTTAATCGATAAAGTTAAAGCTGCTCAAGCTACAGACCTGGAGCTGATGCGTATAAGGAAGAAAGTTCAAGAAGGTGCTATTCTGGAAGCAAGAATCGATGAAGAAGGAATACTTCGAGTCAACTCCAGACTTTGTGTTCCTAACGATTCTGAGTTGAAGTATAAAGTCATGATGGAGGCGCACAACACACCGTTTTCAATCCATCTTGGGAGTACCAAAATGTATCATGATCTTCGACATACATTTTGGTGGAGCAATATGAAGAGAGAGATAGCGGGGTTTATCTCAAGGTTTCTAACTTGTCAACGAGTCAAGGCGGAGCATCAAGTGCCAAAAGGTCCATTTCAACCACTTGAAAATCCAGAATGAAAGTGGAAACACATTACCATGGATTTTGTTACTGGTGTTCCTAAGGTTTCTCAAAGTATACATGTGATTTGGGTCATTATTGATAGATTGACCAAGTTTGTTCATTTCTTACCGATGCGAGAAACTTATACACTTGAACGTCTTGATCGTATGTACATAAACGAGATTATAAGATTGCATGGTATGCTAGTATCCATAGTTTCTGATCGAGACCCAAGATTCACTTCACGATTTTGGGTTAGTTTGCAAAAAGTTATGGGCACGGATTTACGATTTAATTCGGCATATCATCCTCAAACGGACGGGCAGTCGAAGAGGACTATTCAAACTCTTGAAGATTTATTAAGACTCTGTGTCCTTGACTTCAAAGGAAGTTGGGACAAGTTCTTACCATTGGTGGAGTTTTTCTACAACGAGTTATCATCAAGCAAGTATTGGTGTGGCTCCATTTGAGGCGTTGTATGGAAGAAAGTGTCGTTCTCCAGTATGCTGGGATGAGGTGGGTGAAGCAATGTTATTGGGACCGGAGTTGGTACGTATGACTACGAAAAAGATTCAAACGATCCGACAACGTATAAAAACCTCACAAGATCGACAAAAGAGTTATGTTGATCTTCATCAAAAGGACGTGGAATTCAATATTGGAGATCATGTGTTGTTACTTGTTGCTCCATAGAAAGGAGTTATGAGATTTTGAAAGAGAGAAAAGCTCAATCCTCGATTCATTGGCCCATTTTTAATCCTTGATCGAGTAGAAACTATGGCCTATAGACTCGTATTACCGCTAAATATGTATCGTGTTCATAACGTTTTTCACATATCTATGTTACGTAAATATGTGAAAGGCCCGAACAACATTATTGAATTAGAACCAGACGAGATAGCGGAAGATTTAACGTATGAAGAGGTACCTGTTAAAATCTTGGATAAGAAGGATCATATTCTACGCTCCAAGGTTATACCTCAAGTCAAAGTTTTGTGGAGAAACCATGATGTTGAGGAAATAACATGGGAGTTAGAATCTGAAATGAAGTCAAGGTATCCTCACCTCTTCGACATATCAGGTACGCACCCTAATTTTGAGGACGAAATTTCATAATAATGGGAGGTTGTAAAACCCCTACTTTTATGAATAAAGATTAATTTTTCTCAAAATATATTTTTTAATATTATGATGTGAATTTGATATAATGTTATAGTTGTGGGTATTATTTACAAATTTTTCAAAGTATACAAGTGGTTATATAATATTCGATTGGTCGGGAATATTCGTTTTAACAAGAAATATTCGTACGACCGCACAATCATTGGTGGACCCCACAACGGAAGTATTGTCGTAGTTAGAAAATGACATAATTATCTTTTTATAAAAATAACAGAGAAAGTTTTCCTATTAAACTGTTGAACTACCCGGTGGTAAAAATACAGTAATATGCATGGTTGCATAGTAGCACACGGTATTGATTATTGATGCTTACGTGAGAAGTCACTCAGTTATACTCAATTATTGCTAGAGTAGTTGCTGCATAATATCTCTCATATTATTGATTCAATTATTGTCATAATATCATCTGCATAATATCTTAAATTATTAAATCAATAATTGAGATGACAAAGTTATTCATATTATTATTTGCAATATTTACAATGTCTAGAAAGTTATGTCAAGGAGAGGTTTGGTCACCTAATTGCGCGCCAATAGGGAGAAATCCTTATCGGAAAGCCCCCTCTTTCCTGGGAATGATCTGGTTGTTAAATATCGTGAGTTATAATATTAATGATGAATAAGTTCGTGTTGATTAAAATATAAAATTGATATTTCCATTGTGTTGGGATTATTAGTGTCAGTGGAAATCAATATCTATTTCGATAATAATGGATGTCTGGAGGTTATATTGATCAATCGGGTAATTAATGGGATAAATGAGCAATTAATTGCTATTAATTCACATGCTTATAACTATTTGTTCACATGTGTGTACTGATAAGTCGGTTTTATACCTACTTATCCGGTATCTTTTACTTGAATTAGTTGCTTATATTCATGTGTCTTAGTTACTTTTCATGCATTTTGTGTTCATTTTGTAGGTTATACGTTTGGAAGCGGTGTGAGCGACTATTGGTAAGGAAAAGCACGGAAAATACAAAGAAAAGCATTCCGGATATTATTTGCGCTTTCATGTTCATTTCATGTTCTTGGCTTGGATCTTGGACTATATTGTAGAGCTTCTTCTTAGATTTCCGGAACATCTTGTATCATTCCAATCGGAGTTCGGATGAAAGAGTTACGACATTTCTACCAACGGACGTGGTTGAACTTCATTGTTTTGGGTGGCCATTTGCATAGCAGTCCCTTCCCGTCCAATTTAGACCTTCATCCGTTCATCATTTCTCAAAACTCAAATAATAAAAGTTGTAGATCTTGTCGATAGATTCGATTTGATAGGTCACGGGCCCCGTAAAGCCTCTCGGTTTTAAAGTTATGGCAGTTTTAGCATAAGAGGTTCCTGCAGAAAAATGAATCGGCAGATTGGGGCAAACAAAATTTGGATGTTTTTTGTGCCTTAGGACCCAGCCGGGGCTGGGGTCCTCGGCGTTTTAGCAGATCACTATCCAGCCGGGGCTGGGTTTTTACAAGGGAAAAGGCCAGCCGGGGCTGGCCTATTCGCGGAATGAGTAGATTTTGTCCGAATTTGAGTCCGAAAAGGATTGTTTCGAGTTGTTTGATTCAAGGACTTTCAAGAGTTCTTAAAGACATGTACAAAGGCTTATAAAAGGAGGGGAATAACACAGATTAGAGGTGATTATTAGGAGATTATTGGGAGTTTTTGGAAGAATTCCATTAGATTAGATTAGAGTAAATTAGATCAGAACACTAGTTCTAATTTGATTTGGAGATTGAAGTAACTTGGAGACCATTGAAGATTCAAAGTAGGAGCAAGGAGGGAGCGTCAAATCTACAGACAATAGATTATATCTTCTCAACTTCTTCTATCTTTGTCTTTTATTGATTATTCAATTGTGGATTCTTAATTTTAATTCAATGAACTAATTCTTTGTTTGAGATTACAATGGATCTTATTGTGTAGTTTATTTTAATATGCTTCGTTATCAATTATTATGTTCTATTGAGAGGATTGTCTATTGTGATTTGGACTTAATTGTTTAATTGCTTGGCCATCAATTACCATGATAATCTATATGAACTCGAGAGATGAAGTATAGATTTAGATCTAATCATGATAGCATGTGTTCAGGATTTTGTTAGTAGCTTAAACTTGATGTGTGTTAAGGTAGAGATATGGTTGACATCGCATGTAATCGTATAGAGAACTTGTTCTTAAACTTTCTTTAATTGTAATTCACATAGAGATATAGTGGGTTAGTTGGTTAAGGTGTTTAACGGATATCTATCTTAATTGTGGATTGACGTTAATACGGTATTAGTGCATCGAGAGGTGGTTAATACTACTTTCCTGTTCTTGATTAACAATTCGGGATAGAGAATAATTGATTAGAAGTGTGTTAACCTAAATGAAGCAATAAGTGAAGTTGTGATCTTAAATCTCCATAGTCTAATTTTTAATTAGTGGTAATTAGAATTAGTTTAGTTAAATATTTTAATTTATAACATTAAATTCATTTGTTTAAATAAGATTGAGTTAGTTACGGGTTAGTACTTGGTGATTTTTATTAAATAATTCTCTGTGGGAACGATACTTAACTTATCACTTTATTACTTGTTGACCACGTATACTTACATGTTGTGCGTAATTAGATTTTACCCAACATGTTTTTGGCGCCGTTGCCGGGGAATTAGTTTAATATTTTTTTACCAATATTAATTTCAATCAAAACAGTCTTAATTTAAATATTTTTATTTTTATTTTTAATTCTCTTCCTATTTCTCTCTTTTCAGGTACCATGGATGACTTTGCATATCAATGGCCATACACAAACATGACTCAACCAAAGGAAGCAGAGATTGACAGACTCGCGACACTTTCCGCAATGTCAGAACAAATTGAAGAACTTTCAAGGAAGTTGGACGTTATCGCAACCCAACATAATCGAAGGATGGCAGTTAAGTGTGACTATTGTGCTGGCAATCACCCGAGTAATCAATGCACCATCAATCTTGGGCCGGTACAGTATGGTGGTAACTACCTCAATTAGTATGCATATGATAATTATGATCAAGTTTGGGGGTATCACCTGGATTCTTCATTGAGCTACAACTATCAAGACCAATACTCTACTCCAAATCCAACATACACGCCAGAATTCTCATATCCATGAAAAGAAGAAAAGTCAAGGTTGGAGGAATTGTTGTCCAAGTACATAACAAACATGGAGGAGATGAGGATTAGCCAAGAGCTGTCAATCCAAAATTTTAATAATTCGATGGAACAACGTGTCACAACCTCAACCAATGGTCATCAGTACATGGCTTCCGAGACTGAGACAAAAGAAAAGTCAAGGTTGGAGGAATTACTGACCAAGTTCATAGCATCAACTGAGAAGAAGTTGATTGAGCAAGAGCGGTCAATTCAGAATCAAGGGATATCAATTCAAAATCTGCAAAACCAGATGGATCAAATGCTCAAAGCCTTGAACAACTGTCCTCAAAATAATTGGTGTTATGATGAGGATTTCGAGATTGATGAAGTGCCCGAGCCAAATCTACGACTAGATGAGCCACAAGATATCGAAAGAGAGGAGACAAATGGGGATAATGAAATGGAGGTCAACGAAGATCTAAATTCCAACAAAAACGAACCGATTCTTTTAGTTCCCCAAGCGCCTTCTCCACCAAAGATCAAGAAGTCGGTTAGATTTGCAAAACATTGTCCACTAGGTAGTCATGTCGTCGGCGAAGCTCTTGTTGACATAAGAGTGAGTACAATTTTCAATCCATGGTGGGAAGAGAAAGAGAAGATAGACGAAGAGCCCATTGTGTGTGACAAGCTTTCGTGCCCCAAAGTGATCACATACACAATGGAGAAAACACCTAGATGTTGGTCGTTCTTGAATGTATTCTTATCTAAAGAAAGCATGCTAGGTGACTTTAATACAATGGCTATCACAAATGGGAACCTACCAAAAGCTATATTATTTTCGATGGATGGAGGGTTCCTCAACTCTCGAAGAGGAATTGGATAGCATTGACCAGACAAAGTCAGGCTGAAAGACCATAAATCAAGCGCTAACTAGGAGGCAACCTAGGAAATTTTATATTTTTATGCTTTACTAGTTTATTTAGTAGATAGGAATTAATTTGCTTAAATTTTTTTTATTTTTTTGTTAGAATTAAGTTGCTTATTAAGTTCTCTTATAATCTAATCCATGTTGTCTCTCTTCATTGTAGGTATTGGAGGTCCAATGGATAACAAAATGATCATCGTAGCCATCGCCACCATCAACTCACGCTTAGCTGATTACATGGAAGTTCTCTTCTACTTATCGCTATATTCTTACAATGAGGACATTGTAATTGCTAAGTTTAGGGGAGTTTAGTTTAGTTCGTTATTTCATGTTTAGTTTCATGTTTATGTTATGTTATTTTGCATATGTTGTTAATATAGTTTAGGTTTATTATTAAATAAAAATCAAAAAATTCAAAAATTCAAAAATAATAGTTAGTTACTATGTTCATCTTGCATGAGTCCAGCTGTTTGATAAGTTACAGTCTATTTTAGCCAATGATGAGAATGGGATTGAGTAGGCAAGTTTAGTACTGACTATTAGAGCTTTGATTTGATTTCTTGTTAGGAAATGAGTCTTTTTCTGTTTGAAATTGGTATAATAAGGATAGCACAGTAAAAACAATTTGTTGATTGTTTGAGTTTAAATTGATACATAACGAGATTCTAAAGGATAATGCTAGTTTGAATGATAGAATGACAAGAATAAGTAGTGATGACTAAAGTTATACAAGAACCTAAGTTTGGGGGAATATTTGGGGTATATAAGCTTTATATAAGAAAAAAAAAAGAAAAAAAAGTATGAATAAACACCGTGGCATGCTTGTCTAGTTTTGTAGCCTTTGTTACTTGAGTAAGTAAGCCCGAGGGGATTGTCTTTACACCTAGCGCCCTAAGGTCTTAATGGTTTGGGAGTCGTTGGTCGAAAGCTAGTTAAGGTAGCATTGAAAAGCCTAAGGGAATAAGACATTGCATAGCTATGTGTATATAAACCAAAAAAAAAAGAATAAACGGGAAATAAGAGCAAAAAGCCCCCGTAGTTGAAAATAAAGCATAAGTATCCCATGTTGACCCTCGATATTGGTAATTGTTTGATTTTAGTTGGATCTAGCTTGTTTTTGGATTTCTTGAGTTTACACTGTATGATTCCTTTGAAGAGACTTGTTATGTGTTAAATTTGATTTTATATCAGTTAACATTGTTGTGGAGCACACACACACTATACCAGTAATAACAATTTAAGATTTGATGAGTGAGGAAATTGTTGATTGGTTTTGATATGATGTATTATCATGTTTGCTTGATTGCTCTAAGGCCGAGTGAATAGATTTGATTCTATCAATATTGCTGGATTCGTAGGCATGTAGATTACTTGCATTCCATTCCATTCCATTACATTGCATTTTTGTTTTGTTTTTGCTTGAGGACAAGCAAAGGTTTAAGTTTGGGGGTATTTGATAAGTCAGTTTTATACCTACTTATCCGGTATCTTTTACTTGAATTAGTTGCTTATATTCATGTGTCTTAGTTACTTTTCATGCATTTTGTGTTCATTTTATAGGTTATACGTTTGGAAGCGGTGTGAGCGACTATTGGTAAGGAAAAGAACGGAAAATACAAAGAAAAGCAATCCGGATATTATTTGTGCTTTCATGTTAATTTCATGTTCTTGGCTTGGATCTTGGACTATATTGTAGAGCTTCTTCTTAGCTTTCTGGAACATCTTGAATCATTCCAATCGGAGTTCGGATGAAAGAGTTATGACATTTTTACCAACGGACGTCGTTGAACTTCATTGTTTTTGGTGGCCATTTGCATAGCAGTCACTTCCCGTCCAATTTCGACCTTCATCCGTTCGTTATTTCTCAAAACTCAAAGAATTAAAGTTGTAGATCTCGTCGATAGCTTCAATTTGATAGGTCGCGGGCCCCGTAACGCCTCCCAGTTTTAAAGTTATGGCAGTTTTAGCATAGGAGGTTCTAGCAGAAAAATGAATTGGCAGATTGGGGGCAAGCCGGAGCTGGATGTTTTATGCCTTAGGACCCAGCCGGGGCTGGGGTCCTGGGCGTGTTAGCAGATCACTATCCAGCCGGGGCTGGGTTTTTACAAGGGAAAAGGCCAGTCGGGGCTGGCCTATACGCGGAATGAGTAGATTTTGTCCGAATTTGAGTCCGAAAAGGATTGTTTCGAGCTGTTTGATTCAAGGACTTTCAAGATGACTTAAAGACATGTACAAAGGCTTATAAAAGGAGGGGAATAACACAGATTAGAGGTGATTATTAGGAGATTATTGGGAGTTTTTGGAAGAATTCCATTAGATTAGATTAGAGTAAATTAGATCAAAACACTAGTTCTAATTAGATTTGGAGATTGAAGTAACTTGGAGACCATTGAAGATTCAAAGTAGGAGCAAGGAGGGAGCGTCAAATCTATAGACAATAGATTATATCTTCTCAACTTCTTCTATCTTTGTCTTTTATTGATTATTCAATTGTGGATTCTTAGTTTTAATTCAATGAACTAATTCTTTGTTTGAGATTACAATGGATCTTATTGTGTAGTTTATTTTAATATGTTTCGTTATCAATTATTATGTTCTATTGAGAGGATTGTCTATTATGATTTGGACTTAATTGTTTAATTGCTTGGCCATCAATTACCGTGATAATCTATATGAACTCGAGAGATGAAGTATAGATTTAGATCTAATCATGATAGCATGTGTTCAGGATTTTGTTAGTAGCTTAAACTTGATGTGTGTTAAGGTAGAGATATGCTTGACATCGCATGTAATCGTATAGAGAACTTGTTCTCAAACTTTCTTCAATTGTAATTCACATAGAGATATAGTGGGTTAGTTGGTTAAGGTGTTTAACGAATATCTATCTTAATTGTGGATTGACGTTAATACGGTATTATTGCACTGAGAGGTGGTTAATACTACTTTCGTGTTCTTGATTAATAATTCGGGATAGAGAATAATTGATGAGAAGTGTGTTAACCTAAATGAAGCAATAAGTGAAGTTGTGATCTTAAATCTCCATAGTCTGAGTTTTAATTAGTGGTAATTAGAATTAGTTTAGTTAAATATTTTAATTTATAACATTAAATTCATTTGTTTAAATAAGATTGAGTTGGTTATGGGTTAGTACTTGGTGATTTTTATTAAATAATTCTCTGTGGGAACGATACTCAACTTATCACTTTATTACTTGTTGACCACGTATACTTGCATGTTGTGCGTAATTAGATTTTACCCAACAAGTACTATTGATTCACATGCATGTACTATTAGGGGAGGTGGTGTAAAATTGATAATACTTGCATGACTAAATTAAAAATAGAGGTATAGATGAAGGTATTATACTGTAATTATTTTTTTCACATGATTGTACTATTGATTCACATGATTGTACTATTGATTCACAAGATGTACTATTAGGGGAGGTGGTACAAGTTTGATAATACTTGCAGGACTAAATTAAAAATGAAGGAAAAGATGAAGGCATTATACTGTAATATTTCGAGCCTCAAAACGTGCAATTATTGAAACTATGTTTTCCTATAAATAGAAGCTCATTCTTCTTTCATTCTCACCAATTCACTAAGACTCACAAGAGTAATTATAGAAAGAGAAGTTATAGAGAGAGAAGCTTTAGAGAGAAAGTAGAAGAGAATTCTGCTACCTCACTTTTCCAGTATCCAGTCTTCTTCTGAGGTAAGGAATATTATTTTTTTCAGTATTCATAGGAATAATATTGTCTTCCATACTCTGCAGTATGTGAGTAATATTATTTCATCTCGTAATCCTAATTATACCCTCATTTTGTAAAAGTATTGCTTATATACTCCATGAAATTAGTAGAATATCCTTGAAATTTGCGTTTCATCTAGTATCTTTTCACAATGATATTTTCTATATATTCTTGTTAAATTTTAAGCTTTTCGTGTCGGAGTACTGTCCATGAGTAGTATTCATTTTTATGGTACTATTCATAAAGTACTATTCACGGTGTACTATTCATGGGTACTATTCATAAAGTACTATTCATGAGTACTATTCACAAAGTACTATTCACGAGATACTATTCCTGAAGTACTATTCACGGGGTACTATTCACTTAGGTACTATTCACCCGGAGAATTATTCATGACAAAAATTAATTTCTTTGTTGTCCAAATCATTTTTGATACAGTATTATTCTTGAATTTTACTCCACAAAGCAGTATCATGTCAACAATTTGGACATTATTGAATTCTGGATAAATTAAGTTATAATCTTTAAAAATTTATACTTTGCTTTCTTTTAATTGAATTCTTATATCATTGTCATCATCCTCATGCTTATATTGTGATAAAAGTCATATATGGCTTACGTGCATAGATGTACTATTGATTAGTGTGATTATGACCAGTGATTATTCGGTATAATCATGATCATAATGTTACAAATGATGTGGTAAAAATCCTCATTGGCCTGTAGTGCATTGATGGACAGTTGTTGGTATGATTATGAACAGGGATTATTCGGTATAATCATGACCATTGATGATTACATGAATATCCTTGGCCTGTAGTGTGGGGATGATTCGATGATGTGGTTTATTTATTAAGCTGAGTCTCAGTGATAAAACTTTTGATAAACTTTTTAAATCATAGAAGATAGTAGATATCATGCTCTACTTGACTCTTCTAATGGATTGCTTGTTCCACTGCAGTTAAACTTGATATTTATTATATTTTATCAGTTTAACACTGTTGAAGGCTAACGATAATTTATTCTGCATTATCTTAGTCATAATATTTCTTACTGGGCTAGTTGAGCTCACCCTTTTATATTCATTGTTCTCTTCAGGAAATGAGAACATAGCTGGGACTAGTCGGGGAACGGAGTGATGGTCCAGATGTTTGCATTAGTAGTCCTCACTATTCAGTGAAATAGTGTGATAATAATTATAATGAGGACTTTATTTGAGTTTGGATACTCTCTACGAGACATTATCTATTTTGAAACTCTCAGCTACGTTTTGTAGTACTGTATAACAGAAGTTTGAATTTAAATTTTGTACCATGTATTTGGCGACTCAAGATGGGCGATGTATACCTATTTTGGGGGTGTCATAGGTCCTTTGTCGTGGTTGACGTCTTGGAGGCATTTTCTGTTAAAATATACTCATTAGATTATTACTCAACTCCTTTAAATATTTTTTACTTAACTTGCACCCCATAAAAAAATCATCATATAACACTTTGAATAAAATAAAATAATAACTTTTATTCATTCATAATCTTTTTGAAAACATAAGAACAATAGCATCACTACTATTTACATTACTTTCCTGAACTACTAAAGTTTCAGGACAACATCAACATCTTATCCCATCGATTATATATCACTAGGGATTTACATATTATTTAACATTTTATTAATCGCATATCAGGTACATTGTCTACGATGTCCTACTAAGATGTTGAGTAGCCTTACGACGCTCTTCTTCTATAGTCTGGAACATTGTTCGGCGATCTAATATGTACGGCGACAGTGTCTCGAACTGAATCGGATAATACATTACTCAATCTTGAGCTCGATTAATCACGGTATTGAATACGTTTTTCATCTCTTCTATCTTGATCCTCTTTGTTTGTGCATCTCTCTCTGCTATCCCGGCTCGTTGATAAGCTTCCTTGTACGTGTCTTCAGCTCTTTCCCTCTTAGTAGATTCTTCCTTCAACTTATTCTTCAGCTCTGCAATCTCCTTTGTCATTTGTTCATTCACTTCTTCAGTGTGGACTAGCTTCCCTTCGACATTATTCAGACGTTCCTCTCGATCTTGGATCTCGTCGTCCTTCTGTGCCATCGAGGTCTGTTGTTCAGCTACTATCTCTTCCAACTCCTCGACGGTATCCTAAAGTTCCAAATTACGGTCGTATACTTCATCGTACATACGAGCATCGATCGAGTTTAGTGGAATCTCTTCCTCCTCGTCCTCGTCATCCTCATTCGACTGTGGCAGCTCAACGGGATCCTCCTCGTCCATCTCTATCTCATCATCCTCATCAGGTAAACCCTTCTTCTTAACCACTGTGACCAAAGGAGATGACTCCCGTGGAAGTAGTTGTTCGAAAACCACCTGAATTTCATGAGACGCCTCCTCTCGAGGCATCTGAGGTCCTTCCTCCCTAGCCTGACTGGATTCTCCAACATTAGCCATCCTGATAACAAAATTTTTAAGTTTAAATTACTAATCATTACTACTCGACACTCACGAGCACATAAGTTGTAATCACATAAGTACATATGTGTTTTATTTCTTTTCCCTTAAAACTCGATAAGAGTTTATCACCACTATCTTTTCAAAGGTTACTTCCTAAGGCTTTCCCCACACCTAAGGTTCATAACCTAAAGCTTTGATACCAACTTGTGACACCTCCAAACCCGAGTACTTCATTCTCTCAAAATTTGGTGTTCACTTAATAAAAACATTCATGTCTAACTACCCAATCATAATAAAATTGAACAATAAACCTTCCCATTAAATGATTACATTAATAAAAAATCTTCCAGGTTATCTAACCTTCAAATACAAACATCATATGCAGAAATATTTAAATAACTTCATTACAATAATTAAAATAAAGTCTGACAACAGAAATGTCAACATGTTTACAAGTCTTCAATACTTGTTCATCTTACCTTTCTCTTTACTGGTGCTAGGTACATCAACCTTCTCAACTTTAGCTGTAATATTTATATAAGCAAGAGTGAGCAAACAATGCTCTCTTGATATAATAATGAATAAAACTTTACAAAAATTGCCAAATAATAGGCTTAATAGAACTGAACAATAGGTTCTATCAATGATAATCAAAATCTGAATCATATATCTGAGTGTCATAATACCACGAACTATGTCCATAGTTAAAAGTAATCTTTCAACTTAAACTTTAACAGTCATAAGACTATAGGGACTCCTCTTACTTAGGGGGGTCAACTCTTCGTACAAATGTATTATGCATAAACATTTCAACGTTATACGTAAATTATCCCCTATAATAGGGTTGTTCATCTCAACATTTAGAATACGAGTCCTCACCAAATTAAGTTTGGTTTGGATAAGTTTCAAGGTAATTTAGGTTTAACGAACATCAACTAAGAATTAGTTGAATAAAAAGGTAATATCATTATGCTATGGAATAAATCATAAGTGAATCAACATTGTATACTAAGGTCATGCTTTAGGAATAATCTAAGAGCATAAGCATTGAATAACATAACATACCTTGCTTGAACAATATTAAGTTAAGGTTATTTAGAATTGAGTACTGAGCATGCATAATAAAGAGTAAATTGAACGATAAATTGGTTCAACATTAGTATATCAGAATGTAGAAGCTTACATGCTAAATATCAAGTTAAAGATTAGAGAAGCTTACTCAATATCAAAAGATAAGTTTTAAGAGCTTGCACAGTATAAATAGAGTTACGAAACTTGTACAAAGAAGTTTAGAGTTAGAAAGCTTGCATAATCGTAAACAAACTAGAGACAAGAAACTTGCTCAACGTAAGAATAAGGTTTAGAAAACTTGTCTTACGTGTAAGCTAAATCGTAATAACTTAAATCACAATACCCTATATACATGTCATCGTGACATAATTAGTCATTAAAAATACTCTATATATATAAATTAGTATCTACATCATGTATGGTTTGATTTTTAACCACATAGTCAAGTTATATTAGTAATAAAACTCGTTAATTGTTAATAATGTTTTCATTCTTAGTATGGTAATACCAAAATCACATCCTGACAGTAATAATATTTCACTTGATCAACTTTTTTAGACTTTGTGTAACTAAAACACCTTTGTCTAACCATTCTATTAACTTCATGTTGCTTACATGACTCTGTATTGATCTTGTGAGGCACATGCCAAAACTTGGCGTTAAGGGTATTTGTCATTTGGCCTGACTATGATATGGTATTTAGTCTTTTGCGATCTTGAGACACATCTTCATGAGGTCGTATTTGTGGCGTCGAATTCTGATCCTCGACGACCAACTTCGGCAACAACAAAAACAAAGCCAATTTTGGCCTACAAGCTACTTTCTAACAACTAAATTAACACGTAATACATATATAAACTTCACACAAGCATAATTTAAGGTCTCTTAACATGATTTTACCCATATAAGAATATAAACATCGAATTTAAAACCTCTAATTTCACTATTTTTGCTAAAACTTCACTTTTTGATAGTTTCATTGAAAATCATCACTGTGATTTTGTTTTTAAACCAAAACAGTTAATTCAACATACTTTGTTTTAGTTTCTTCATCTACTTTCAAAATCAATGGTCAATTTATATGGTATACAAAGAATTAAATCTCAATTTTACTTTAACTAAGCCATATTCATATATATTCATACCAATTAACTATAATATGATTTCCTTCACAAATACATACATAACATGAATTAATTTACTATAACTCATCTATAATCTTATTAAAACAATTTTATAACAACCAATTATCATATAGAAACTATATATAACAAATAATTAACCATCACACAAATTTTTACAGAGAATTCTTTTGAATAGCATAAACTAAAACTTATTGAAAAGTAAGAGTAAGATGATACCTTAGTTTTAGAAGATGATGGTTACCCTTTGATTATCATGCTTCTTCCCTAAAATTCCTCTCCCAAAAATCTCTCTAGAATTCTCTCAATTTTTCTCTGCAACTTTCTTCTTCTCTTCTTTTTCTTCTTCTGAGTTCTTTCGATCTTACGTACATAAAATATAACGTATATGATATAGTATGTAATAATTGTATAATATAAATATATCTATTAACTGATATCAGTTATTTTATTTTTGAAACTTAAAAGCCATAAGGCTTGTTTGGCTAACTACCTTAAAATTAACCAATTAATCATTATGCCTTGTTTCGCAAAACATATTTAACTTCCCTTAACTTATTTTAATAACTCCTTTATAGTATAGTTTATGGTCACACTTTATTTAATTAAGTTTTAATACTTAATTTAATTAAATCTAATAACAATTTATTAAATAAATTTACCACATAAATCAATACAACAAAATTATAATTTTCTTTATAATTGTAACATTCGAGAATTTTAAAGTGTAATATTAAATATTTATTGATTTATATAAATATTTAATGGATATATTTATTATTGAATAAATAATTGTTCAATTTGAGTTGATGTGATTTAGTTAATTATTTGTTGAATAAATAATTAAATATTAAATATTAAATATTTATTTGCAATATTAAATATTTATTGAATTATATGGCAATTTGAGTTGATGTGGTTTAATTAATTATTTGTTGAATAAATAATTAAGGGGCTAAGTAAATTAATTGTTATGAGATTATATACTAATGTAATTTAATAAGTAAGCTAGAGAGCTTATAGTGATTTAAATAAATTATAATATTTTAAATGGGAAATTGTAATTTAAAATATTAGTTGGTTAAATAAAATTATAATTATAAAGAAATTATAGTTTTGTGATAATGATTTATGTATTAAAGTAATTTAATAGATCAATATTTGAATTGATTAAATTGATTATTTAAGTAAATAGAAGTGTGACAAATAACCTTGCTATAAAGGAGTTATTAAAATAAATTAAGGGAGTTTAATTTAGTTTTGCCAAAAATGTCTTATTGCATAATAAGTCTTTAATCTAATAGTGTTTTATCAAACAAGGTATAATGATTAATCCATTTGTTTTAATTCAGTTTACCAAACAATGTGTAAGGATTAAAGGGTTATTTTATTAGCTTAGCCAAACAAGCCTTATGGCTTTTGATTTTCAAACAAAATATAACTGATATAATTATATCTATATTTATAATATATCATTAATAGATATTATATCATATACGTTATATTTTTATTACGTTGTTAGAGTTAGGAAGAGAAGAAGGCTCAGTTGAAGATAAAGAAGAAGAAGAAAAATACAGAGAGAAAAGTTGAGAGAAACTTAGAGGAAATTGAGAAAAGAATTGGGGAAAAGAAGATTGTAATCATAACCATTTTCTTCTAAACTCTAGAGTATCATCTTCTTAATCAAAGGTAGGATATTAATCCTTGTATTTTATTTTTAAAGTTTAGTTTTCTTCTCCAAAGAGTTCTCTGTAATAATTATGGATGATGAATTCTTGTGTATATAGCTTTAGATGATGATTGTTGTTGTAAAACTGTTTTGTTAAGATTATGTATGATTATAATCAATTACTTTATGTATGTATGTAAATTATGAAGAAATATATCACGGTGAGTTCATATGAAAATATAAATATATATGAATATGGCTTAGTTTAAAGTAGAAATTAAGTTTTTATTTGTTGTTAAATTGATAAATTGATTGTTAGAATTGATAGATTATGTAAAATAATAATCATGATGTTTTGAATTTACTGTTTTGGTTGAAAAACAAAATCACAGTGTTGATTTTCATTGAAAGTATAAAAAAATGGAGTTTTTGCCAAGAACATTGAAATTGGGTGTTGTATATTTGTTGTTTGTGTTATTTTATGAGTATAAACATGTTAGAAGTCTTCACAATATATTTATATGAAGTCTATATGTAAATTACATGATAATCAATCTATTAGATTCGAGCTTTTAGGCCAATTTGGCTTTTTTGGTCTTGATGATGAATTTCAAATCGAAATCTACGGTTGATTTTATACATGGCATGACCATGACCCAATCGTTACGTTTCGTGGCGTCATGATGCCATCGCCATATTATGATCTTGACTTAAGTAGTATAATCACCAGCAATGCAATGTACCACTTCATCACCTTGTATGGCAATGACCAGCATTATAAAGCGGAAAGCATGCATTTGAGTGAGTTAGCGAATGGTCGACATTGTACTTTTTTGTACGAAATTTTAAGAAAACATTTTTGTGATGATGATAGTAGGATGTAAAATATAGATTTTAGTATTTCTATACTATGAATAATTATGTTATTAAGGATTAACTTGTGTTATAAGTTGATTATGTGATTAAATAATCAAACCTATGTGATTAATGTATTAGTTATGTGATAATGACTAACTATGACACGATGACATATATATATAGGATATTGTGATTCAAATTGATTCGATTTAGTCTATGAGCAAGGCAAGTTTTCTAACTCAAAACTTCAGTGTGCGAGTTTAATTTCATTTGGTACATTATTGTTTTCAAATTCAATTACACTTGTTGTAAGTTGCTACTTCTACACTTTCGTAGTGCTAGATTTCCTATGATTGAGTAAGTCATTGTATCTAGTTACTCATGACGATGCAAGTTTTCTAATCCTTTGTCTTATTGAGCTAATTATTGTTTTCAATTCGATTATCTTTTAATGATGTAAGTGGTCTAAACTTTGGTTTGATGTTGAACAAGTTATTCTTGTATTTCAATTATTGATTAACATGCATAACTGAATTGCCATGCATGTTTAGTATTCAATCCTAATTAACCTTGGCTTATTATTGTTCAAGCAAGGTACGCTATATTTATTCAAATTGTATGCTATTAGATAATTCCTAATGCATGACTTTAGTTACTATGATTGATTCAATCACTATTATTCTGTAGTATAGTGTTATTGGTCTTATTCAACTACTCCTTAGTTGATGTTTGTTAAATTCCAAATTTCCTTGAAAGCTTATCAAAACCAAACTTACTTTGGTGCGGACTTGTATTCTAAATACTGAGATGAACAACTCTTTTAATAGAGGCTTACGCTTAGCGTTGAAATGGTTGTGCACAATACATTGTACGAAGGGTTGACCCCCCTAAGTACGTGGAGTCCTTCTAGTCTTATGACTGTTAAAGTTAAAGTTGAAAGATTACTTATAACTGTGGACATGATTCGTGGTCATTAGACCCTCAGTGAATGTTATAATTTTCAGAAAGTTAATAAAATATATTGTTCAGTTCTATTGAGCCTAGTATTGGCAATTGATGTAAAAGTTTAAAGATTTGTTTATTGTTATTTCAAGTGGGCCTTGTTTTCTCACTCTTGCTATAAAATTTCTTTGACTAAAGTTGAAAGCGGTGGCGTACCTAGCTTTTGATAAAGGAAAAGGAAAGATGAACAAATCTTTGAAGACTTGTAATAGATTTGATAGTTTTATTATTAGACTTTGGTTTAAAGATTGTAATGAAGTTTATTTAATTTTCGCATTTGAATGATTGTTGTTAAAGGTTAGACAACCTGGGAAGATTTTTATTTGAGTTTAATCCTGTATAGGCAGGTTTTTATTATTCAATTTTATTATAATTGGGTAGTTATAAATGAATGTTTTGATTAAGTGAGCACCAAATCTTGAGGAAATGAAGTACCAGGATTTGGGGGTGTCACAGGTTGGTATCAAAGCTTTAGGTTATGAACCTTAGGTGGGGGGAAAAGCCTTAGGAAGTAACCTTTGAAAAGATAGTGGAGATAACTCTTGTCGAGTTTTAAGAAAGAAGAAATAAAACACTTATGTGCTTATGTGTTTATAGTTTATGTACTCGTGAGTGTTGAGTAGTAATGATTAATAATTAAAACTTTAAAACTTTGTTTTCAGGATGACTAATGTCGGAGAATCCAGTCAGGCTAGGGAGGAGGGATCTCAAATGCCTATAGAGGAGGAGCCTCGCGACATTCAGGTAGTTTGGGAACAAATACTGCCATGGGAGTCAGCCCCGTTGGACACAGTAGTTGAAGATGAGGATGATGATGTGGAGACAGACGAGGAGGATCCCGTTGAGTTACCAAAGGAGGATGAGGATGACGAGGACGAGGAGGAAAGGATTCCACTTAACTCGATGATTTGGCAGTATATACGATCGATGAGGTGCATGGTATAGCGTAGAACTTGAGGATACAGTTGAAGGTTGCGAGGAGATAGTAGTGAACAATGATCGCAAATGACAAAAAGGCGGCGAGATCCAAGATCGTGAGGAACGGCCGACAAACGCCGAGGAGAAACTGCTGATCAAGGAGAGAAAGAACAATTGATCGAGATGGTTCTTTGAATCAAGAGCAAAAGCCGAGAGAAGAAGCTGCTAAGAGGGCAAGAGCTGAAGATGAATACGAGGAAGCTTATCAACGAACTGGAAAAGCAGTAAGGAGCTCACAAGGGAAAAGGATGAAGATGGAAGAGATGGATAAAGTATTTGACACCGCAATTAATCGAGCTCAAGATCGGGTCATGGGATATCCGATTCAGTTCGAGACGCTGCCATCATATGTATTAGATCGCAGGACAATGTTTCGAGTCATGGAGGAAGAACGTGATAGGGCTAAGAAGTATCTTAATAGAACATCGTAGTTGTTGTACGATGAGTGAAAGGTTAAATAATGTGTAAATCCCTGGTGTTAAGTAACCATGGGATAGGAGAATGTTGATGATGTCCTGAAACTTTTGTAGTTCAGGAAAGTAATGTAGATAGCAGTGATGCTATTGTTTTATGTTTTTTTTAAAAAGGTTTTGGAATAAATAAAAGTTGTTACTTTATTCAAAGTGTTATGTGTTATGTGGTTATTTCTTTTATGGAGGCAAGTTAATTAGAAAATACTTAAAGGAGCTGAATTAGTCTAATAGATGTTTTGTTTTAACAGAAAATGCCTCCCAGACGTGAACCACCCTGACAGAGAAACAATGAGAGAACTACCAATAATGACAATGTTGACGGTAACCCCGTTCAACAACTAGTGACACTACTGACAGGAGCATTGCAGAATCAACCACAAAACCATGGTACAACGTTTAAGGATTTCAAGGCGGTTGGACCACCTGAATTCTGTGGGTCCATAAATCCAGTCGAAGCACAAACCTGGATTATGGAGATAGAAAAAGTGTTCGATGTCGCTAGGGTAGGGGATGACTAGAAGATTACTTTCGCAACATTCATGTTGAAAGCAGAAGCTAGTTATTGGTGGTAGGCCAATAAAACTCGGGAAGGGCCAGGAGTGATGACCTTGGATAGGTTCAAGGAGTTGTTCTTCGAAACCTATTTTCCGGAGAGTTCGAAGAGTCAGCTAGAAGTGCAGTTTCTAGAGCTAAAGCAAGGAACGATGACGGTATCTGAATATGCTGCGAAGTTCAACGAATTGGCGAGGTTTGCGCCGCATATCACCAAAGAACCTGACGGCGTAAGGCGAAGAGATTTGAACAACAATTTGAAGCCCCTGGCGCATACGATGAGGTTTCCCTATTCCAATTGAAGACATTTGCAGTGGTGATGACATTCTGGTGTATTCTAAAACTCAAGAAGAACACGTGGAACATTTACGTTTGACATTGGAAACACTAAGGAAGGAAAAGTTGTACGCGTAATTCTCTAAGTGGGAATTTTGGCTCGATCGTGTACAATTTTTGGGTCACGTGATTGACAAAGATGGGATTTCAATGGATCCATCAAAAGTGGAAGCTGTAATCAATTGGGAACAACCAAGAACACCGTCAGAAGTGAGGAGTTTCTTGGGACTGGCTGGTTATTATAGAAGATTTATTCAAGATTTTTCTAAGATAGCCACTCCGCTAACAAATTTGACAAGGAAAGCTGTAAAATTCGTTTGGACGGAGATATGTGAAGAGAGTTTCCAAGATTTAAAGAAGAAGTTAAGTATGGCTTTGTGTTGACATTACCGGATAATCTGAAAATTTTGTGGTGTATAGTGATGCCTCACATAAAGGGTTGGGTTGTGTTCTTATGCAGAACAACAAAGTTATTGCGTATCCATCAAGACAACTAAAGGATTATGAGAAAGGGTATCTGACTCATGATTTGGAATTGACTGCAGTTGTATTTTCTCTGAAGATGTGGAGACACTATCTTTATGGAGAGAAATGTGAGATCTACACAAACCACAAAAGTCTGAAGTATATTTTCACTTAGAAGGATTTGAACATATGTCAAAGAAGGTGGATGGAACTGATAAAAGATTACGATTGTGAGATCTTTTATCATCTAGGAAAAGCAAATGTGGTTTCAGATGCTTTAAGCAGGAAAGGTCGAGAGAAGGCGATCTTCGATAACAACTCGGGAGGAGCTCATTTCAAAGAATGACAAAGCGGAGTTGGAAATCAAATTTCCAAAAGAATCTGACGAACAACTATTCCAGATAGAAGTTGGTCCAACTTTAGTGGACAAAGTGAAGAATGCTCAACTACAAGATGAAGAGTGTGGGAAGATCAAAGAGAATCTGGTTGAAGGTGGTGATGTAAAATATAAGGTCGATACCGAAGGATTACTACGGTTCAAGGGAAGAATTTGGGTTCCAACAGTGCTAGAACTGAAAGAAGAAATTTTGACCGAATCTCACAGCTCAAAATATTCAATTCATCTAGGAAGCACGAAAATGTATCAAGATTTGCGCCGACATTTTTGGTGGCCAAACATGAAAAGGGATGTTGCTGAATGCGTAGCAAAATGCTTGATATGTCAGAGAGTAAAAGCCAAACATCAAAGACCCAACGGATTACTCCAACCGTTGGAAATACCGGAATGGAAGTGGGAACACATCACGATGGATTTTGTGGTGTGTCTTCCAACTACTCAGAGAGGATGCGATGCGATTTGGGTGATAATGGACAGACTGACGAAATCAGCACACTTTCTACCAATAAAAATTAGATTCAATCTTGATTAGTTGGCAAGATTGTACATTAAAGAGATAGTTTCGAGGCATGGAGTGCCAGTATCAATTGTGTCTGATAGAGATCCGCGATTCACATCAAATTTCTGGAAGTGACTACAAGAATGCATGGGGACACAGTTGCGAATGAGTACGGCTCATCATCCACAAATAGATGGCCAAAGCGAACGAACAATTCATACATTGGAAGATATGCTGAGAGCATGTGTTATGGACTTTAAAGGAAGCTGGGAAGAACAATTACCGTTGGTGGAATTTTCTTACAACAACAGTTATCACGCGAGCATCGGCATGCCACCTAACGAGGCATTTGTCGACGACGAAAGTGAGAACTCCATTGTCTTTGGGATGAAGTCGGTGAAGCATGGCTGTTAGGACCAAAACTGGTACAACAAACTGTTGACGTTGTTAAACTCATCAGGACAAGATTTGTAGTAGCCCAAGACAGACAGAAAAAGTATGTTGATCAACACAGATAAGATCGTGCATTCGACATAGGAACTTTTGTATTCCTAAAAGTTTCTCCTTGGAAGGGGAAAATTCGTTTCGGTAAAAAAGGAAAGCTAAGCCCGAGGTTTATTGGACCCTTTGAAGTGCTGCGAAGAGTGGGAGAAGTGGCTTATGACGTAGCTCTACCTCCAGAGTTGGAAAACATTCATAATGTTTTTCACATTTCGGTGTTACGACCATATAAACCCGACTACAAACATGTGATCGAGTATGAACCATTGCAGTTCGAGACAGATTAGTCATATGAAGAGGTTCCGATCCAGATAGTCGACAGGAAAGAACAAGTGCTCAGGAATAAAGTGATACCTTCTGTGAAGGTGATATGGAGGAACCACAACGGCGTGAAGAAGCTACGTGGGAACTCAAGAGAAAATATTGAAAGAGTACCACGAGTTATTTGTTTAATCGTGTCTTCGATTCGGGGATGAGAATCTTTGTAAGTAGGGAAGAAGTGTAACGAATGATTTGTTTGAGTTGTGATTTTGAGGATGAGAATCCTTGTAAGGAGGAATGATGTAACATTCGAATTTTAAAGTGTAATATTAAATATTTATTTATTTATATAAATATTTAATGGATATATTTATTATTGAATAAATAATTGTTCAATTTGAGTTGATGTGGTTTAGTTAATTATTTGTTGAATAAATAATTAAATATTAAATATTAAATATTTATTTGCAATATGAAATATTTATTGAATTATATGGAAATTTGAGTTGATGTGGTTTAATTAATTATTTGTTGAATAAATAATTAAGGAGCTAAGTAAATTAATTGTTATGAGATTATATACCAATGTAATTTAATAAGTAAGCTAGAGAGCTTATAGTGATTTAAATAAATTATAATATTTTAAATGGGAAATTGTAATTTAAAATATTAGTTGGTTAAATAAAATTATAATTACAAAGAAATTATAGTTTTGTGATAATGATTTATGTATTAAAGTAATTTAATAGATTAATATTTGAATTGATTAAATTGATTATTTAAGTACATAGAAGTGTGACAAATAACCTTGCTATAAAGGAGTTATTAAAATAAATTAAGGGAGTTTAATTTAGTTTTGCCAAACATGTCTTATTGCATAATAAGTCTTTAATATAATAGTGTTTTATCAAACAAGGTATAAGGATTAATCCATTTGTTTTAATTCAGTTTACCAAACAAGGTGTAAGGATTAAAGGGTTATTTTATTAGCTTAGTCAAGCAAGCCTTATGGCTTTTGATTTTCAAACAAAATATAACTGATATAATTATATCTATATTTATAATATATAATTAATAGATATTATATCATATACGTTATATTTTTATTACGTAGTTAGAGTTAGGAAGAGAAGAAGGCTCAGTTGAAGATAAAGAAGAAGAAGAAAAATACAGAGAGAAAAGTTGAGAAAAACTTAGAGGAAATTGAGAAAAGAATTGGGGAAAAGAAGATTGTTATCATAACCATTTTCTTCTAAACTCTAGAGTATCATCTTCTTAATCAAAGGTAGGATATTAATCCTTGTATTTTATTTTTAAAGTTTAGTATTCTTCTCCAAAGAGTTCTCTATAAATAATTATGGATGATGAATTCTTGTGTATATAGCTTTAGATGATGATTGTTGTTGTAAAACTATTTTGTTGAGATTATGTATGATTATAATCAATTACTTTATGTATGTATGTAAATTGTGAAGAAATATATCACGGTGAGTTCATATGAAAATATATATATTTATGAATATGGCTTAGTTTAAAGTAGAAATTAAGGTTTTATTTGTTGTTAAATTGATAAATTGATTGTTAGAATTGATAGAGTATGTAAAATCATAATCATGATGTTTTGAATTTACTATTTTGGTTGAAAAACAAAATTACAGTGTTGATTTTCATTGAAAGTATAAAAAATGGAGTTTTTGCCAAGAACATTGAAATTGGGTGTTGTATATTTGATGTTTATGTTATTTTATGAGTATAAACATGTTAGAAGTCTTCACAATATATTTATATGAGGTCTATATGTAAATTACATGATAATCAGTCTATTAGATTTGAGCTTTTAGGCTAATTTGGCTTTTTCGCATGCTTATTGTCAGGTTGCATCAGTTGAAAGCTATTGATTTATTGCATGCAATCTTGACCAAAGATATGTTCGTGGTCTTGAAGGTTAACGCCACTCTGCAATTTCGGCCCGTAGTATAATCACCGTGCCGCAGCGCCATCACCACGCCGCAGCATGCGTGACCACGATGTAAAGCGTGTAGCCATGGCATGCAAGTTAGAGAATCGGTACGACAAATTGTACTTTTTGTACACGAAATTTTAAGAAAACATTTTTGTGATGATAGTAGGACTGTAAAATATATATTTTAGTATTTCTATACTATGAATAATTATGTTATTAAGGATTAATTTGTGTTATAAGTTGATTATGTGATTAAATAATCAAACCTATGTGATTAATGTATTAGTTATGTGATAATGACTAACTATGTCATGATGACATATATATATATATATAGGATATTGTGATTCAAATTGATTCGGTTTAGTCTACGAGCAAGGCAAGTTTTCTAACTCAAAACTTCAATGTGCGAGTTTAATTTCATTTGGTACATTATTGTTCAAATTCAATTACAATTGTTGTAAGTTGCTACCTCTACACTTTCGTAGAGCTAGATTTCCTATGATTGAGTAAGTCATTGTATCTAGTTACTCGTGACGATGCAAGTTTTCTAATCCTTTGTCTTATTGAGTTAATTATTGTTTTCAATTCGATTATCTTATAATGATGTAAGTGGTCTAAACTTTGGTTTGATGTTGAACAAGTTATTCTTGTATTTCAATTATTGATTAACATGCATAACTGAATTGCCATGCATGTTTAGTATTCAATCCTAATTAACCTTGGCTTAGTATTGTTCAAGCAAGGTATGCTATATTTATTCAAATTGTATTCTATTAGATTATTCATAATGCATGACTTTAGTTACTATGATTGATTCAATCACTATTATTCTGTAGTATAGTGTTATTGGTCTTATTCAACTACTCCTTAGTTGATGTTCGTTAATTTCCAAATTTCCTTGAAAGCTTATCCAAACCAAACATACTTTGGTGCGGACTTGTATTCTAAATACTGAGATGAACAACTCTTTTAATAAAGGTTTACAATTAACATTGAAATGGTTGTGCACAATACATTGTACGAAGGGTTGATCCCCCTAAGTACGTGGAGTCCTTATAGTCTTATGACTGTTAAAGTTAAAGTTGAAAGATTACTTATAACTGTGGACATGATTCGTGGTCATTAGACCCTCAGTGAATGTAATAATTTTCAGAAAGTTAATAGAATATATTGTTCAATTCTATTGAGCCTAGTATTGGCAATTGATGTAAAAGTTTAAAGATTTATTTATTGTTATTTCAAGTGGGTCTTGTTTGCTCACACTTGCCTGTAAAATTTCTTACAGCTAAAGTTGAAACTGGTTGTAAGACCCCAAATTATTAATAAATAAAATTTAATTTCCTCTATTTATTATTTTGAAATAGTAAGGGTTGATTTGATTAATATGGTTAGTTATGGGTAAAATGCTCAAATATTTTAAATAAGCAAGTGGTTATAAAATACTCATTGTTGTCGGAGAATATTCGTTTGGTCGTGGAATATTCTTCTTTGTCGAGGGAATATTAGAGTACTACGGTATGACCTTATGTGGGCCCATAATGGAAAGCGATTGGATGAAGAAAACGACAAGTATAAGTTGTTTATAAATAACGGTAGCGGTTATTACTGAATTATCTTGTTGGAATACCACGTGGTTAAAAAAGCAGTGTCTGGCGTTGCACAAGATAGACACGATATTGCACCAATTATTGATTCTTACGTGAAAGGCGCTTACTCAATAATTTTTCTACGATAATTCTTATTCGGTATTTTATTTTATTGATTCAATAATCTTTGCATTGATATTTTATATTATTGTTGTTTCAATAATTGTCACTACGCGGTATTTTCTATTATCGAAGCAATAATTCATATTATTTGAATAATATTATTAGAAAACATTATTGGCAATGTCTAGAAAGTTCTGTCTAAGGAGAGGTTTGGTCACCTAATTGCTTGGCGCAAGATGGAGAAATTCTTATTGGAAAGCCCTCTTTCCAAGGCGGCTGGTTGTCGAGATTGTGATTACGTAATATTATTTATGAATAATTAATTATTGATTTATATGATGAGGAAAATATTGATTTTATATGGATATAGATGGAGAAAATGTTTAAAGTGACAATTGTTAAAAATTGATATTTTATCTTTTCTGATAAAATAATATTTTATTATATTATTATAATATAATAATGATGATATTTTTACAATGAATGTGGGATATATGAGTATATGAGGAGGAAGAGTATTTTTGTTGCAAAATTTGTTTAAAACATGTTAAACATGTTGGTGGACCCATTTCTTGACTGAATTTTGATTATAGCCTGTAAAATTGCCCATTTGTGGATTTCGGTCAATTTCTGTTTGGAATTTGGAAAAACTTTCTTCTGCAAAGTTGTAGAGAATTGAATTTCCTATAAAGTATTGCGAGATTCAAATTTTCTGACAAAAGGGATGTTTATTATGAATTATTGAAGTTCCGATGTTCCGAAATAATTGATTTTTGGAAGTTTTAATTTTTTTTTTCAAAGAAAACATTTTTGGTGAGTTAAGTGGGTCTAGCATGTGACATTAATGGCTGAATTCAGATCTACAAAGGTTGGCGTAGGAAACTTAATAATATATAATAATATTTTATTAAATTTTTTGCTTTGGTGTTCTAAGCAATTTCCTATAAATAGGGTGCTTAGGTTAGAACTGAAAATCACACCAGAAACTAAAGTTTTCTCTCTCTATATTATTGAGCGTATTCTTGTGAGTATTTTAGTACTTTGAGTATTGTTATACGGTGCAAGTTCTTTCAGCACTATATCCAGTATTCCAGTCATAATTACTATTCTTTTTAAGGTAAGGGATGTTATTTTATTCGTAAATGATATTATTTCTTCAATATCATTATGCCAAAATACTGGTCTGAATTTTTATCAAATTTGGAACTTTTTATGTCGGGGTTACTATTCACGAGTTACTATTCACGAGTACTATTCACGAAGCATGATGATATTTTTTGTGAAATTTCTATCTTTTAGTGTCGGAGTTACTATTCACGTATACGGCACTATTCACATATACGGCACTATTCACGAATACGACACTATTCACAGAAAAATTAAATTTTCTTTTCTATGTCCAAGATTGTCTGTTATGATTCCTATCTTTGATTGGATCTATGTTTTGGTCTTCATTCTTGAATTTTACTCCACTCTGATTATTTATGAAGTATTTTTGAACTTGGATTGTGTAAAGTATGAATCCTTAATATTTGTTCTTTTGTTTCATTGGATTCGTTTCCTTTAAAATATTTTTCATCATCCTCAGTCCTAAATGATGATATTACTGAATATCTTTGGCCTGTAGTGCAAAGATGAATGATTTTCTGATGAATATCTTTGGCCCGTAGTGCAAAGATAAACAGGTGTTTAGATGAACATGACCCGGTGATGAATATCTTTGGCCCGTAGTGCAAAAGATGAGCAAGTGTTGAGATGAACATGACCAACAGATGAATATCTTTGGCCTGTAGTGCAAAGATGACTATTTGATTCAAGATGTATATTGATTGATGTTGCAGGGATAAAATATTGATGATGGACTTTTAAATTCATAAATGATAGTAGATTTCATTTTCTACTTAACTCTTCTAATGAATTGTTGTTTCCGCTGCAGTTGTTGATCTAAAACTTGTTGTCTATTGTATTCTATTAGATTTTTCCTTTTGGAGGCCAAGGATAATTTGTTGTACATTATCTTAGTCATAATATTCTTTACTGGGCTAGTTGAGCTCACCCTTTTCCATTTTGTTCCATTTTTCTTCTCAGGAGGCGAGAATATAGCGGTAACTAGTTGGGGTGTGGAGTGATGGTTCAAGACAGTTGTTTTAGTAGTCCTCACCATTTTGTAATATAGTGTATCAATAATTGTATGAGGACTTTATTTGGGTATGGATATTGTCTAGAAGATAATATTTGTATTTAAACTCACATCATAAGTGTTGTCGTATTTTGCGCGACAATTGTAATAATAAAGTTGTAGTTGTTTCTGTACCATGTATTTGGCAACTCACAATAGGTTAGGTGGATTTGACCTATTTTGGGGGCGTCACACTGGTGACGTACCTAGCACCAGTAAAGGAAAAGGAAAGATGAACAAGTACTGAAGACTTGTAATAGATTTGATAGTATTATTATTAGACTTTGGTTTAAAGATTGTAATGAAGTTTATTTAATTTTCGCATTTAAATGATTGTTGTTAAAGGTTAGACAACATGGGGAGATTTTTATTTGAGTTTAATCCTGTATGGGCAGGTTTTTATTATTCAATTTTATTATAATTGGGTAGTTATAAATGAATGTTTTGATTAAGTGAGCACCAAATCTTGAGGAAATGAAGTACCAGGATTTGGGGGTGTCACAGGTTGGTATTAAAGCTTTAGGTTATGAACCTTAGGTGGGGGGAAAAGCCTTAGGAAGTAACCTTTGAAAAGATAGTGGAGATAACTCTTGCCGAGTTTTAAGAAAGAAGAAATAAAACACTTATGTGCTTATGTGTTTATAGTTTATGTTCTCGTGAGTGTCGAGTAGTAATGATTAATAATTAAAAATTTAAAACTTTGTTGTCAGGATGACTAATGTCGAAGAATCCAGTCAGGCTAGGGAGGAGGGACCTCAAATGCCTATAGAGGAGGAGCCTCGCGACATTAGGGTGGTTTGGGAACAAACTCGCCACTTGAGTCAGCACCTTTGGACACAGTTGTTGAAGATGAGGATGATGATGATGGAGGCAGACGAGGAGGATCCCGTTGAGTTACCAGGAGCATGAGGATAGCGAGGACGAGGAGGAAAGGATTCCATTTAACTCGATAGCTGGCCAGTATATCTCGATGAGGTGCATGGCCAAGTAACGTCGAACTTCGAGGATCTGATTGAGGAGTTGCGAGGAGATAGTGGTGAACAATGAATATGATGAATGACACAAAAAGACAATGAGATCAAGATCGTGAGAGCGGCCCGACAAGCAGCGAGGAGAAACTAATACTGATGAAGGAGAGAAAGAACAATTGATCGAGATGGTTCTTTGAATGAAGAGCAAGTGAGAGAAGAAAAGCCGCTAAGAGGGCAAGAGTGAAGATGCATACGAGGAAGCTTATCAATGAACTGGAAGAAGCGAAGGAGCTCACAGTGAAAAGGATGAAGATGGAAGAGATGGATAAAGTATTTGACACATGATTAATCGAGCTCAAGATCGGGTCATGGGATATCCGATTCAGTTCGAGACGCTGCCATCATATGTATTAGATTGCAGGACAATGTTTCGAGTCATGGAGGAAGAACGTGATAGGGCTAAGAAGTATCTTAATAGAACATCGTAGTTGTTGTACGATGAGTGAAAAGTTAAATAATGTGTAAATCCCTGTGTTAAGTAACAATGGGATAGGAGAATGTTGATGATGTCCTGAAACTTTTGTAATTCAGGAAAGTAATGTAGATAGCAGTGATGCTATTGTTTTATGTTTTTTTCAAAAAGGTTTTGGAATAAATAAAAGTTGTTACTTTATTCAAAGTGTTATGTGTTATGTGGTTATTTCTTTTATGGAGGCAAGTTAATTAGAAAATACTTAAAGGAGCTGAATTAGTCTAATAGATGTTTTGTTTTAACAGAAAATGCCTCCCAGACGTGAACCACCCCGACAGAGAAACAATGAGAGAACTACCAATAATAACAATGTTGACGGTAACCCCGTTCAACAACTAGTGACACTACTGACAGGAGCGTTGCAAAATCAACCACAAAACCATGGTACAACGTTTAAGGATTTCAAGGCGGTTGGACCACCTGAATTCTGTAGGTCCATAAATCCAGTCGAAGCACAAACCTGGATTATAGAGATAGAAAAAGTGTTCGATGTCGCTAGGGTAGGGAATGACCAGAAGAATGCTTTCGCAACATTCATGTTGAAAGCAGAAGCTAGTTATTGGTGGTAGGCTAATAAAACTCGGGAAGGGCCAGGAGTGATGACCTGGGATAGGTTCAAGGAGTTGTTCTTCGAGACCTATTTTCCGAAGAGTTCGAAGAGTCAGCTAGAAGTGCAGTTTCTGGAACTAAAGCAAGGAACGATTACGGTATCTGAATATGCCGCGAAGTTCAACGAAATGGCGAGGTTTGCGCCATATCACGTCAGCACAGACGAGCGTAAGGCGAAGAGATTTGAACAGGGTGAAGCCACAGGTACATCTGAGAGGGTTTCCTGTTCGATTGAAGACATTTGCAGCGGTGATGGAGAAAGCAGTACTCGCGGAAGGTGGAGGCGAGGTAGTGACAAAGTTCAACTAGGAACAAAAGAAGAAGAGGAATGAAAACGAGATTAAGAATGGAGGTGGTAGCAGTGGAAACAACAATAACAACAACAACAACAACAATAACTTGAAGAGGAAGTGGAATGGGAGCATGGGTGCTGGACACCAGCAAGGTAACCAGCAAAATAAAAAGTTTGAAGCATGTGCGACATGCGGGAAATTCCATAAGGGTGCGTGCTTGATAGGGAATCGAGTATGCTACAATTGTGGCCAAGAGGGTCATATCGCCCCAAATTGCACTCAACCGAAGAAGAATGTATGCTTCACGTGCGGATCCAAGGATCACTTTG
Source organism: Panax quinquefolius (assembly GCA_020205615.1). NCBI lineage: Eukaryota > Viridiplantae > Streptophyta > Magnoliopsida > Apiales > Araliaceae > Panax > Panax quinquefolius. Next base: position 100,008,729 of record CM035169.1, read on the forward strand.
CTCGTGAATGCCCTAAGAAGAGGGAAGGAGTGACAACTAGAAGCGATGGAGGTAACAATGGAATTACATGGGCCATTGCGGGACTGTGACATCAAACAAACCCTGACCCGGAACCTTCAACATGGTATGCGAAGATGATGTGCAATCAAAAGATGTAGTGTCGGGTATTATCCCAATCAATGATATAAATGCTTATGTATTATTCGATTAAGGGTGCTACTTGTTCGTTTATATCTGATGAATTTACTAAGAGGTTAGAATTGCCTAGAGAAGAACTGAATTTTCCTTTGAACATAGAAATTGTGAATAAGGAAGTAATCCCTGTTAGATTCGTATACAAGAACTGTAGGGTGAACATTAAGGAAAATATTTTGTTGGTAAATTTGATTCAGATTAGACTCGGGGAATTTGATGTAATTTTGGGGATGGATTATTTACATTCAAATATGGAGCGATGTCGATTGTCACAAGAAGTGTGTAAATCTTATGACTCCGTCAAAGGTTGTATTTTATGGTAGCAAGTCGCCTAGACAAATGAAATCTTAGGACAACTATCTTGAGCCAATAAATTGTTGAGTCGAGGTTGTGTGGGCCATTTAGCTTACATAGTCGATACTCGGAAGAAGGGTGTGAAACTAGAAGAAAATCTTGGTAGTGATAGAATTCAAAGCGTGTTTCGGAGAAGATTTGCCGGGACTTCCTTTGACGAGAGAAATTGAGTTAAATTGATCGACTTAAGCTGGCAAAGAACAAAGACCGATATCGAAGGCCCGTCTGAGAATGGCTCCTAGTAGAAATGAAGGAACCGATAAATACGATTTGCAAGAGTTATTGGACAAGAAATATATTCAACCAAGCGTATCCTTGTGGGGGCGCCGATTTTATTCGTTAAGAAGAAGGACGGATCAATGCGTCTTTGCATTAATTATAGGGAGTTAAACAAGGTCACTATTAAGAATAGGTATCCGTTGCCTAGAATAGATGACTTGTTTGATCAACTGAAGGGTGCTAAATATTTCTCGAAAATAGATTTGAGAAGTGGGTATCACCAATTGAAGGTAAAAAAGGAGGATATACCTAGAACGACATTCAGAACTCGGTACGGACATTACGAGTTTCTGGTGATGTCTTTTGCTTTAACAAATGCCTCTGCTGCGTTCATGGATTTGATGAACAGGGTGTTTAAACCATTCTTAGACAAGTTTATGGTGGTATTTATTGATGAAATTCTGGTGTATTCTAAAACTCAAGAAGAACACGTGGAACATTTACGTTTGACATTGGAAACACTAAGGAAGGAAAAGTTGTACGCGAAATTCTCTAAGTGGGAATTTTGGCTCGATCGTGTATAATTTTTGGGTCACGTGATTGACAAAGATGGGATTTCAGTGGATCCATCAAAAGTGGAAGCTGTAATCAATTGGGAACAACCAAGAACACCATCAGAAGTGAGGAGTTTCTTGGGACTAATTTAGTTATTATAGAAGATTTATTCAAGATTTTTTAAGATAGCCACTCGCTAACAAATTTGACAAGGAAAGTTTGTAAAATTCGTTTGGGCGGAGATATGTGAAGAGAGTTTCAAGATTTAAAGAAGAAGTTAAGTATGGCTTTGTGTTGACATTACCGGATAATCTGAGAAAATTTTGTGGTGTATAGTGATGCCTCACATAAAGGGTTGGGTTGTGTTCTTATGCGAGCGACAAAGTTATTGCGTATGCATCAAGACAACTAAAGGATTATGAGAAAGGGTATCTGACTCATGATTTGGAATTGACTGCAATTGTATTTTCTCTGAAGATATGGAGACACTATCTTTATGGAGAGAAATGTGAGAGATCTACGAGACCACAAAAGTCCGAAGTATATTTTCACTTAGAAGGATTTGAACATATGTCAAAGAAGGTGGATGGGCGATAAAGGATTACGATTGTGAGATCTTTTATCATGCAGGAAAAGCAAATGTGGTTGCGCGAGATGCTTTAGCGAGGAAAGGTCGAGAGAAGGCGATCTTCGATAACAACTCGGGAGGAGCTCATTTCGTGATGATGACAAAGCTGGAGTTGGAAATCAAATTTCCAAAAGAATCGACGAACAACTATTCCGGATAGATCTTTGGTCCAACTTTAGTGGACAAAGTGAAGAATGCTCAACTACAAGATGAAGAGTGTGGGAAGATCAAAGAGAATCGGTTGAAGGCGGTGATGTAAAATACAAGGTCGATCAGAAGGATTACTACGATTTGAGGAAGAATTTGGGTTCAGCGATGCTTTAGAACCGAAAGAAGAAATTTTGAAGAATCTCACGACTTAAAATATTCAATTCATCCAGAAGCTTACGAAAAATGTATCAAGATTTTGTGACATTTTGGTGGCCAAACATAAAAAGGATGTTCTTTGAATGCGTGGCGAAATGCTTGACATGTCGAGAGTAAAAGCCGAGACATCAAAGACCCAATGGAATACTCCAACCATTGGAAATACTTAGGAATGGAAGTGGGAACACATCACGATGGATTTTGTGGTGGGTCTTCCAACTACTCAGAGAGGATGCGATGTGATTTGGGTGATAGTGGACAGACTGACAAAATCAGCACACTTTCTACCAATAAAAATTAGATTCAATCTTGATCAGTTGGCAAGATTGTACATTAAAGAGATCGTTTCGAGGCATGGAGTGCCAGTATCAATTGTGTCCGATAGAGATCTGCGATTCACATCAAATTTCTGGAAGAGACTACAAGAATGCATGGGGACACAGTTGCGAATGAGTACGGCTTATCATCCACAAACAGATGCCCAAAGCGAACGAATAATTCAGACATTGGAAGATATGCTGAGAGCATGTGTTATGGACTTTAAAGGAAGCTGGGAAGAATAATTACCGTTGGTAGAATTTGCTTACAACAACAGTTATCACGCGAGCATCGGCATGCCACCTTACGAGGCATTGTACAGCAGAAAGTGCAGAACTCCACTGTGCTGGGATGAAGTCGGTGAACGCCAACTATTAGGACCAGAACTGGTACAACAAACTTCTAACGTTGTTAAACTCATCAGGACAAGATTAGTAGCAGCCCAAGACAGACAGAAAAAGTATGCTGATCAACACAGACAAGATCGTGCATTCGACGTAAGAACTTTGATATTCCTAAAAGTTTCTCCTTGGAAGGGGAAAATTCGCTTCGGTAAAAAGGGAAAGCTAAGCCCGAGGTTTATTGGACCCTTTGAAGTGTTGTGAAGAGTGGGAGAAGTTGCTTACGAGGTAGCTCTACCTCCAGAGTTGGAAAACATTCATAATGTTCTTCACATTTCGGTATTACGACCATATAAACCCGACTACAAACATGTGACCGAGTACGAACCGTTGCAATTCGAGAAAGATTTGTCTTATGAAGAGGTTCCTATCCAGATAGTCGATAGGAAAGAACAAGCGCTCAGGAATAAAGTGATACCTTCTGTGAAGGTGATATGGAGGAACCACAACGCTGAAGAAGCTACGGGGGAACTTGAAGAGAAAATGTTGAAAGAGTACCCTGAGTTATTTGTTTAATCTGTGTCTTCAATTCTGGGGACAGAATCTTTGTAAGTAAGGAAGAATGTAACGAATGATTTGTTTGAGTTGTGATTCTGAGGACAAAATCCTTGTAAGGAGGGAATGATGTAACATTCCAGAATTTTAAAGTGTAATATTAAATATTTATTTATTTATATAAATATTTAATGGATATGTTTATTATTGAATAAATAATTGTTCAATTTGAGTTGATGTGATTTAGTTAATTATTTGTTGAATAAATAATTAAATATTAAATATTAAATATTTATTTGCAATATTAAATATTTATTGAATTATATGGCAATTTGAGTTGATGTGGTTTAATTAATTATTTGTTGAATAAATAATTAAGGAGCTAAATAAATTAATTGTTATGAGATTATATACCAATGTAATTTAATAAGTAAGCTAGAGAGCTTATAGTGATTTAAATAAATTATAATATTTTAAATGGGAAATTGTAATTTAAATATATTAGTTGGTTAAATAAAATTATAATTATAAAAAAATTATTGTTTTGTGATAATGATTTATGTATTAAAGTAATTTAATAGATTAATATTTGAATTGATTAAATTGATTATTTAAGTAAATAGAAGTGTGACAAATAACCTTGCTATAAAGGAGTTATTAAAATAAATTAAGGGAGTTTAATTTAGTTTTGCCAAACATGTCTTATTGCATAATAAGTCTTTAATCTAATATTGTTTTATCAAACAAGGTATAAGGATTAATCCATTTGTTTTAATTCAGTTTACCAAACAAGGTGTAAGGATTAAAGGGTTATTTTATTAGCTTAGCCAAACAAGCCTTATGGCTTTTGATCTTCAAACAACATATAACTGATATAATTATATCTATATTTATAATATATCATTAATAGATATTATATCATATACGTTATATTTTTATTACGTAGTTAGAGTTAGGAAGAGAAGAAGGCTCAGTTGAAGAAAAAGAAGAAGAAGAAATATAAAGAGAGAAAAGTTGAGAGAAACTTAGAGGAAATTGAGAAAAGAATTGGGGAAAAGAAGATTGTAATCATAACCATTTTCTTCTAAACTCTAGAGTATCATCTTCTTAATCAAAGGTAGGATATTAATCCTTGTATTTTATTTTTAAAGTTTAGTTTTCTTCTCCAAAGAGTTCTCTGTAAATAAATATGGATGATGAATTCTTGTGTATATAGCTTTAGATGATGATTGTTGTTGTAAAACTGTTTTGTTGAGATTATGTATGATTATAATCAATTACTTTATGTATGTATGTAAATTGTGAAGAAATATATCACAGTGAGTTCATATGAAAATATATATATGAATATGGCTTAGTTTAAAGTAGAAATTAAGGTTTTATTTGTTGCTAAATTGATAAATTGATTGTTAGAATTGATAGAGTATGTAAAATCATAATCATGATGTTTTGAATTTACTGATTTGGTTGAAAAACAAAATCACAATGTTGATTTTCATTGAAAGTATAAAAAATGGAGTTTTTGCCAAGAACATTGAAATTGGGTGTTGTATATTTAATGTTTGTGTTATTTTATGAGTATAAACATGTTAGAAGTCTTCCTAATATATTTATATGAACTCTATATGTAAATTACATGATAATCAGTCTATTAGATTCGAGCTTTTAGGCCAATTTGGCTTTTTAAAATCTTATTCTTGAAATTTCACATGTTGAATTGAAGCTGCTGATTACCATGCATGTATATGCCAATGAGACGTTAAATGTGGCGTATGACACCATCGCCACACCATGATCTGGACCGTGAAGTATAATCATCATAATAGCAATCTCATATCATATGCCATGCATACGACCACGATGTAAATCGTGGCGTGCGTGGCCATGTGAGTTAGAAGAATGGTGCGACGGTGTACTTTTTTGTACACGAAATTTTAAGAAAACATTTTTGTGATGATAGTAGAATTTGTAAAATATAGATTTTAGTATTTCTATACTATAATTAATTATGTTATTAAGGATTAACTTGTGTTATAAGTTTATTATGTGATTAAATAATCAAACCTATGTGATGAATGTATTAGTTATGTGATAATGACTAACTATGTCATGATGACATATGTATATAGGATATTGTGATTCAAATTGATTCGGGTTTAGTCTACGAGCAAGGCAAGTTTTCTAACTCAAAACTTGAGTGTGCGAGTTTAATTTCATTTGGTACATTATTGTTTTCAAATTTAATTACAATTGCTGTAAGTTGCTACTTCTACACTTTCGTAGAGCTAGATTTCCTATGATTGAGTAAGTCATTTTATCTAGTTACTCATGACGATGCAAGTTTTCTAATCCTTTGTCTTATTGAGTTAATTATTGTTTTCAATTCGATTATTTTATAATGATGTAAGTGGTCTAAACTTTGGTTTGAAGTTGAACAAGTTATTCTTGTATTTCAATTATTGATTAACATGCATAACTAAATTGCCATGCATGTTTAGTATTCAATCCTAATTAACCTTGGCTTAGTATTGTTCAAGCAAGTTATGCTATATTTATTCAAATTGTATGCTATTAGATTATTCCTAATGCACGACTTTAGTTACTATGATTGATTCAATCACTATTATTCTGTAGTATAGTGTTATTGGTTTTATTCAACTACTCCTTAGTTGATGTTCGTTAAATTCCAAATTTCCTTGAGAGCTTATCCAAACCAAACTTACTTTGGTGCGGACTTGTATTCTAAATACTGAGATGAACAACTCTTTTAATAAAGGTTTACGCTTAGCGTTGAAATGGTTGTGCACAATACATTGTACGAACGGTTGATCCCCCTAAGTACGTGGAGTCCTTATAGTCTTCTGACTGTTAAAGTTAAAGTTAAAAGATTACTTATAACTGTGGACATGATTCGTGGTCATTAGACCCTCAGTGATTGTTATAATTTTCAGAAAGTTAATAGAATATATTGTTCAGTTCTATTGAACCTAGTATTGGCAATTGATGTAAAAGTTTAAAGATTTATTTATTGTTATTTCAAGTGGGCCTTGTTTGCTCACTCTTGCTGTAAAATTTCTTACTGTTTAAAGTTGAAGCGGTGACGATACTAGCACCAAAGAAAAGAAAAGGAAAGATGAACAAGTCTTGAAGACTTGTAATAGATTTGATAGTATTATTATTAGACTTTGGTTTAAAGATTGTAATGAAGTTTATTTAATTTCCGCATTTGAATGATTGTTGTTAAAGGTTTAACACATCATTTTAATTACAAAAAAATTTAAAATTAAAATATCATTATAATAATTCATTTAATCATTATAACTCTCTAATTTAATTTATTAATTTAAATTAGAATATTATCTCATGATGATCAATTTTCTTAACTCCTAAATTATTTATTTAACAAATTAATAATCAAATCAACTCACCTTAAATAAATATTTATTCAACAATAAACACATCAATTAAAATATTTATATAACTCAATAAATATTTGGAATTATAATTTAAAATTCTAGATTGTTACAAGATTCATGTAATAACCTTATATTTTCTATATAAATAAAATGTAAATTTTTTGTATGAATTTATTTATTTATTTATTTTAAAGATGAGGATTTATACAAGATAAGGTATATGTAAATTATGTAATAAATAAAAATATATTTATTACACGAATGTTTCTTGATAATTTTATTTTAGAATTATTGATTATTATAGATTATATTTTTATAATAATTAATTTTATAATAGAAATATTTTATTAATTATTTTCCATAAAAATATAATTATATATTATTTAAATAATATATGATATGTTTTTAGAATAATTATAATAATAATTTTATTATATGAATTTTAGCTCGAATTATTAAGTTAAGTATTTTAACTTAATTAAAAAAAAGTTGTTTATGCAAGGTAAATCAGATATGGAATCCAAACCCTAATTCTAGTTTTGGAATAAGGAATGATAATAATAATATAATATTAATTATATTTTTGATTTTTCGATCTTTATAAATATGTCTTTGTATCATGGACCGATAATGGTTGGTGAATTATGGTATATACGACAAAACCCTAGTATTACTTATGTGAAACCCTAATTTAAAATACAAATTAGAGTTCAAGATTATTAGGTAATCGTGATAATGTGATCAATGCCGGATATTATAAATATTAACATTAATTAGGAAAACCCTAATTATTGACTGAAAACCCTAATGGTGAAATTAAAACCCTAATCGATATTTAGGAACCCTAACTGCCAAACTAGGAAACCCTAATTGCTAATTTAGGATGTTTAATGCTCATTAGCGGACTTTAAAAACCCTAATGATCATGATTAATGTGATTAGAAACCCTAATTACAAATTGTTAACCCTAATTATTAAATTGTTAATCTTAATTATTAAATTGTTAACCCTAATTAACAAATGGGTGATCTAATTGATAAATTAGTGATCTTAATTATAATTAATAAATTATAAACCCTAATATTCCTGTATAAAATAATTACTAAACCTAATCTAATTAGGGATTTCTAAATTACAATTTTAGAAACTAAAGTCTGACATTTTTCAAACTCTAATTGCTAAATCCTACAAATGCTATGTACTAAACCTAAGGGTTAAACCTTAAGGGTCAAACCCTAAGGGTTTGTAAGATTACAAGAATGTCTTTAAAATTCCATGCAAAATGACCAAAATGCCCCTCTTGAATTATTTGAGATAACTTGTATATCTAGCAATAATGGAGTGGGTGAGCTAACATTGACTTTCCATGAGACAAATCTCAGCAGATCAGCCACTATGACCAGCCATACATGCATCTTGGACTATTATAAATAGATTGGAGAGAGAGAGAAAATCATTTGCTAGCCTAATTTTTGCACAAACTCTCAACTCATCTCTCTCAAGCTCACACCTCCGAAATATACTAGTATTACAGTCCCACAACCAAGCCTCGCGAACACCATAACTTAATCAGAAGCCTAGAATCAAAGATTGTTCTTAAGAAGGTATAAACCCTAGCCATGAAATCTGACCAAAAATCTGTTGTTAGATGTTAGATTTTTTTGTTAAACATGTTATATAAGGTGCCTAATAATGATCTGGGTTGCTAGATGTTAGATTCATAACATCTAGAGGCTCGGATTTGAAGATTTACAAAATTTGGAAAAATTTTGTTTTGTTTTCAGACAACGAATGTCAGGCCTTGTATCTTTGTGATCTTTAATGCGTTTTCTGTTTTGAAACTTTGTAGTTGTAGTCTGATAAGTGCTTTTTGATCTGAGCTTGAAATCAGGCTTAGATCATATGTGGATTGCAAGTTATGGAAGGTCAAACTACGTTGACCGACCATGACTTGCAAAGTTTCTGGGTAACCCAGGTGTCCCCAGGTCAGTCTGATAGCTTATTTAGGGGCTTTGATCTTGCAGGTTATACATGTTTTGTAAATGTTGTTGAATCCATGATTTAGTATATTAGTTTAACTCTCGATCCATGATTTTGGTGACTCTAAATACCAAGTGTACAAGATTTTGTGGCTGGTCAAAGGAGGTCAGACGTTCATGAAATCATTTTTCTGGGTAACCCAAAAAACTGATGAATATGACGACTGACAGGCTTTGACCGACATGTATCTTCATTATGTTATGTTGTTATGGAGATATTTTGTAATGGATCTTTAGTATCACAATGTTATCTACAGGCTGGATACACTAAAACATCACATAGATCACAAAGTTGGAGAGGCCCAACATGAAGTAGCGGAATCGTCTTCATTTCAGGTAACCCGGAAAATGAAGAAACGACTCTACGACAACTTGATCTATGCCCCAGATCTCGTTGGTTTCATGCTTGTTGGCCATGATTGTTGTTGGGTCTTGTAGTGTTGAATTTGTACTACACAATCAGACCAAAAACATTCACAGAAACATATTACACAGTTCATAATTAATGGTCAAAGTAGCTATCTCGAAGCTGGTTATGAATATTCTTGAAGGCTCAAGAACACCATAGACTACACTGTTTGTCGTTAAAGGCCTATAACGACAGTTTTATTAATTTTAATTAATTAAAATTTCAAAAATCATTTAAAAATAAAAATTAAATTTTGAAAATTACAAAAATTATTTTAAGTTATAAAAAATTAACCTTTAATAATTTGAAATAGTTTTCATAAATATTAGTATTTATTTAAATATTATTGGTAATTAATTTATTTATTACAAGCATTAAATAAATTAATGGAAAATGATTTTTATTATATTAAAAATTATTTTAAATGATAATAAGTTATTTAAAAATATTTTAAGTTAAAAAATATGACGCCCCCAAAACAGGTATACATCACCCATTCTGAGTCGCCAAATACATGGTACAGAAACAACTACAACTTCATTAATACAATTATCGTGCAAAATACGACAACACATAAACTGTGAGTTTAAATACAAATATTGTCTTCTAGACAATATCCACACTCAAATAAGTCCTCATAACAATTATTGATACACTATTTTACAAAATAGTGAGGACTACTAAAATAATTGTCTTGAACCATTACTCCACACCCCGATTAGTTCCCGCTATATTCTCGTCTCCTGAGAAGAAAAATGGAACAAAAAGAAAAAAGGTGAGCTCAACTAGCCCAGTAAAGAATATTATGACTAAGATAATGTACAACAAATTATCCTTAGTCTTCAACAAGGAAAAATTTGATAGAATACAATAGACAACAAGTTTTAGATCAACAACTGCAGCGGAAACAACAACTCATTAGAAGAGTTAAGTAGAGAATGAAATCTACTATCATCTATGAATTTAAAAGTCCATCATTGATATTTTATCCTTGTAACATCAATCAATATACATCATAAATCAAATATTCATCTTTGCACTACAGGCCAAAGATATTCACCAGTTGGTCATGTTCATCTAAACACCTGTTCATCTTTGCAATACGGGCCAAAGATATTCATCATAAAATCATTCATCTTTGCACTACGGGCCAAAGATATTCAGTTATATCATCATTTAGGACTGAGGATGATGAAAAATATTTTAAAGAAAACGAATCCAGTGAAACAAAAGAATAAATATTAAGGATTCGTACTTTACACAATCCAAGTTCAAAAATACTTCATAAGTAATCAGGGTGGAGTAAAATTCAAGAATGATCAAAATATGGATACAATCAAAGCTTTTATCCATAATAGATATTTTGGACGAAAAATGAAAATTTAATTTTTCTGTGAATAGTGTCGTATTCGTGAATAGTACCGTATACGTGAATAGTGTCGTATACATAAATAGTAACTCTGACACCAAAAGATAGAAATTTCACAAAAAACATCATCATGCTTCATAAATAGTAACTCATGAATAGTTAGGGGTGCTCAAAAAATTCAGTTTTTCGGTTTTTTTCGAATCGATTGAAGGCAAGATTGGGCTATGCAGTGCATCTTTTTTTTTTCGCTTTTTTTTTTTTAAGATCTTGGTTTTCGCTTTTTTTTTTATTTTTGGTTTCGTAGCGGTAATGAAAATTTTGAATTAGAATACCGAAAAACCGAAAAAAGAACGAAAACCATACAAATAATATATTAACAAATAATTGGCCCATAACATTATGCAATAATTGGCCCATAACATTATACAATAGAATTTTGTACCAATTATTTGTTAATATATTATTGTAAATCAAAAAGGATTGTTTTTATATTAAATTTGTTAATATAAAAAATTATTTAATTATTTGAGTATCTGAAAACCGAACCAAAAAAAAAGTCTAGATTTTATTTTAGATCAACCCAGCATCAAAGCAGGTTATTCGATGCATCTGCATTCTTCTTGATTTTCCGGATTTTTTTGGTTTGATCTGGGTTCGCTTTTTTTTGATGCAGGTTAGTTTTTACCGATGAGCACCCCTATGAATAGTAACTCATGAATAGTAACCCCGACATGAAAAAAGTTCTAAATTTGATAAAAATTCCAACCAATATTTCGGCATAATGATATTGAAGAAATAATATCATTTTTGAAGAAAATAACACCCCTTACCTCAGAAAGAATAGTACTTCTGACTAGAATACTGGATATAGTGCTGAAAGAAGTTGCACCATATAGCAATACTCAAAGTACTAAAATACTCACAAAATACGCTCGATATTATAGAGAGAGAAAACTTTAGTTTTTGGTGTGATTTTCAATTCTAACCTAAGCACCCTATTTATAGGAAATTGCTTAAAACACCAAAGCAGAAAATTTAACATAATAATATTATATAAATAAAATTTTCTACGCCAACCTTAGACTTCTGAATTCAGCAACTTAGCATGTGATTAATGAGGCTCACAACATATAAAAAATGTTTTTTATTAAAAAATATTTAAAACTTCAAAAATTAATTATTTCGGAGCTTCGGAACTTCAATAATTTATAATAAATAGCCCTTTTATCAGAAAATTCGAATCTTACGTCTTTTTATAGGAAATTCAATTCTCTATAACTTTGCAGAAGAAATTTTTTCCAAATTCCAAACAAAAATTGACCAATATCCATATACGGACGATTTTACAGGCTATAATCAAATTTCAGTCAAGAAATGGGGTCCACCGACACACAAAACATGTGTTAATCATTTAATGCAATAAAAATACTCTTCCTCCTCATATACTCATATATCCTACATTCATTGTAAAAATATCATCATTATTCTATTATAATAATATAATAAAATATTATTTTATCAGAAAAGATAAAATATCAATCTTTAACAATTGACACTTTAAAAAATTTTCTCCATCTATATCCACATAAAATCAATATTTTCCTCATCATATAAATCAATAATTAATTATTCACAAATAATATTAAAAATCATCAAGATTGGCAACCGGGGACGTTCTAGGAAAGAGGGGGCTTTCCAATAAGAATTTCTCCTTACTGGCGCGCAATTAGGTGACCAAACCTCTCCTTAGATAGAACTTTCTATACATTGCCAATAATGTTTTCTAATAATATTATTCAGATAATATAAATTATTGCTTCGATAATGGAAAATACTGTGTAGTGACAATTATTGAAACAACAGTAATATAAAATATCAACGCAGCAATTATTGAATCAATAAAATAAAATACTGAATATTAATTATTGTAACAATTATTGAGTAGTGCCTTCTTATGTAAGAATCAATAATTGGTGCAATACTGTGTGCTACTGTGCAACAATGCGTATTATTATGTTTTAACCACCGGGTATTCCAACAGTATTAACGGTAACAACTACGCCGTTATTTATAAACAACTCATACTTGTCATTTTCTTCATCCAATTGCTTTCCATTATGGGCCCACAGAAGGTTGCGCTATCGTACGAATATTCCCCGACAACAAGAATATTCCACGACCAAACGAATATTCTCCGACAACAATGAGTATTTTATAACCACTTGCTTATTTAAAAATATTTGCGCATTTTACCCATAACTGACCACATTAATCAATTCAACCCTTACTATTTCAAAATAATAAATAGAGGAAATTAAATCTTCATTTATTAATAATTTGAGGCTTTACAACCTCCCCTCCTTATGACATTTCATCCTCGAAATTGACGTGCGTAAGACATGCTCCTTCCCATCCAAGATCTTAACTGGTACCTCCTCGTACATTAAATCTTCTGCTATCTCGTCTGGTTCTAACTCAATAATGTGGTTCGGGTCGTCCACATATTTACGTAACATTAATACGCGAAAAATGTTATGAACACGCGTCATACTTGGCGGTAAAACGAGTCTATAGGCCACAGTTCCTATTCGATCGAGGATTTTAAATGGACTAATAAATCGAAGGTTTGAGCTTTCCTCACATCGACGATTCTCGCTTTTGGAATAAAGACTTCTTGCATCTTCTTCTTCATATTCATCAACTCCAGGTCTGTAGCTTGAGCATCTTTAAATTTATCGATTAAATTCGATTCTAATCGTATATTTACTATCTTCGCGTAGGTTCGTATATTCGCACTTGTAAACGTATACGATCTTCTGCTCAACGCGTCAGCTACCACGTTTGCTTTTTCAGGATGGTATGGTCAGAACATGTGCCGAAATGAGTCTCCTCTTGAGTTCTTCGAAGCTCTTCCCATATTCCTTGCTCCATTCGAATTATGTATCTCTACGAGTCAGCTGCGTTAATGGAATAGAGATTCGAGAATATCCTTCAACGAATCTCTGATAATAACCAACTAAGCCTAGAAAGCTACGTATTTTTATTACTGACTTAGGTTGCACTCAACTGTGACTTATATTCCATCCTTGGATAACACGTCACAATGACACCTATCAGTTTACTATCGCACGAATATGGCATCCCCTACGGAGAGTCTGGCTTCAGTGTATTCCACAAAGGAAGTCACCAGATAAAGGCTCGGGTACAATCTTCTACAGTTGAATTTTTAACTCCTGAAGTTCAATAGGAGCCATGAGATTTTAGAAATGGGTTTTGTACCGGGTTCAAAGTCGATACAAAATTCAATATCACACTTTGGGAGTAAGCCAAGAAATTCTTCAGAAAATACCTCAAAAAATTTACTAACAATAGAAATATCATTCAAATCTGACATATTTTTGTTCAAGTCCATAACATGGGCTAAGAAAACTTGACATCCATTTTTCAATAAATGAATGACTTTATGGCTTGATATGAAAGTGTTTGACTTCAATGGTTTGGTTGTTTGAATTCGAATAACAGGTTGCTTAGGAATATGAAAACTAACAACCTTACGAAAGCAATCAATTTTGGCATGATGAGTAGTTAATCAATCAATCCCCAAAATCACATCAAAAGCAAGTATCTTTAAAGAAATAAGGTCAACAGGTAATGTGATGGTGCCAACTTGGATCAAACAAGATTTATAAATAGTAGATGTAACGAAAGTTTCTCATAACGGAGTTTCAATAGATAAGTCAAAGTTTAATTTTCTCCGGAGTCAAGTTTAAACGTTGAGTATAAGTAGGAGAGATAAATGAATTGGTAGAACCGGTATCTAATAAGGTATAAACTTCGTAAGAATTTATAATTAACTAACCCGTGCTAACTTCGTTCGGGTTCTAGCATTTCGACCGATCCACGAAAAAACGCTTCTTCCAGAACCGATTGACTTTGACTTTTTCAGGATAGCCTTTTGAGTCACCATCCCCGCTGGATTTGGTTTCGCTACCGTACAATCTCGAGCGATATGAACTTCTTTTCCACAATTATAACATACCTTGGAAGGCTGTGAACAGTTTGGACTTATGTGTCTCTCTTCTCCACATCTGTAGCATCTAACTGGCGGTCTTTCTCCTCCTCTAAAATTCGTTGCTGGTGTTGGTGCCGACGTCTTCCCGTCATTGTTAAATATTCTCTTCTTGAAATTTCCACTTGAGTTATTTCTTCTATTATCTTGGCCATGATTACTAATCAAGTGGTTACCATTTACGGCATGATAATTTCCTCCACGATGGTTATCATTGTTTCACGATGGCCGCCACCCGTAGTCATTGATTATCATCGAGTTGTTGGTCATTATTCTTCAGTTGAGCCGACTCATTATCGTGCTCCAATAACTGAGCCCTATTCACAACATCTGAATATAAACAAAGTTTGTGAGAAATGAGGTATTGACGTATTTTGGGTTTCAAACCTCGTAGAAACATTCGCGTCATTCTCTCTTCATTATCAACCAAATGGGATGCAAATCGGGACAACTCGGTAAACTTAGCTTCGTACTGCGACACGTTCATATTGTTTTGCTCCAGCTTGATGAACTCTACCTTCTTCATGTGATGAATACTTTTGGGAAAGTACTTGTCGTTGAACAATTCTTGGAACTTCTCCCAAGACATCTTGGTGCATGCAGAGGTCGAGTATGCTTTACAGATTCCCACCAATAATCTGCCTCTCCTCGCAACATGAAAGTGGCGAAAGGAACCTTTTGCTCCTCTGAGCATCCCAAGACATCAAATATCTTTGTGATCTGCTTTATCCACGTCTCTGCCGTAAGTGGTTCTGGCTTTCCCAAAAACTTTGGCGGTCCTAACACCTTGAACTGCTTAGTGGTGACCATCCGTGAGTTGCCAGTGTTTCCACCTACATTTTGAACAGTAGTCTTTCTCGTTTGGTTTTGCATGAATTCTAGAAAGTTCCTAAACATACCATCATTCATCATTCATTCAATGGTGTTGTTTCACGGGAGGAACATTGCCACTGCTTGCCGCACGTTCTCCTCGCTGGTGAGTAATCTGTGTCTCCACGGTCTCATTTACTCCATCGTTAACATTCTCGGTTGGCATTCTTAAATCATCGCCATAAAATAAGGGTCAATTAAACAAATTAACAAATCACATAATACCCCTATATTACGACCGACCAACAAATAAGCTTAGGTAGGACACACTTTAGCGAAGGATTTACTCGCCTCTCCCTCCTAGTTCTATTCCCGATCTCCGCATGAGATCATATCCCTAAGCTCGATATCAACTATGACGCCCCCAAGCAGGTATACATCACCCATTTCGAGTCGCCAAATACATGGTACGTAAACAACTACAACTTTATTAATACAATTGTCGATGCAAAATACGACAACAATACATAAATCGTGAGTTTAAATACAAATATTGTCTTCTGTATAATATCCACACTCAAATAAGTCCTCGTTATAATTATTGATACACTATTTTACAAAATAGTGAGGACTACTAAAACAATTGTCTTGAACCATTACTCCACACCCCGACTAGTTCCCATTATATTCTCGTCTCCGAGAAGAAAAATGGAACAAAAGGAAAAAGGTGAGCTCAACTAGCCCTTAAGAAAGAATATTATGACTAAGATAATGTACAACAAATTATCCTTAGTCTTCAACAAGGAAAAATCTGATAGAATACAATAGGCAACAAGTTTTAGATCAACAACTGCAGCGGAAACAACAATTCATTAGAAGAGTTAAGTAGAGAATGAAATCTACTATCATCTATGAATTTAAAAGTCCATCATTGATATTTTATCCCTGTAACATCAATCAATATACATCATAAATCAAATATTCATCTCTGCACTACAAGCCAAAGATATTCATCAGTTGGTCATGTTCATCTAAACACCTGTTCATCTTTGTACTACGGGCCAAAGATATTCATCATAAAATCATTCATCTTTGCACTACGGGCCAAATATATTAAGTAATATCATCATTTAGGACTGAGGATGATGAAAAATATTTTAAAGGAAATGAATCCAATGAAACAAAAGAATAAATATTAAGGATTCATACTTTACACAATCCAAGTTCAAAAATACTTCATAAATAATCAGAGTGGAGTAAAATTCAAGAATGAAGACCAAAACATAGATCCAATCAAAGATAGGAATCATAACAGACAATCTTGGACATAGAAAAGAAAATTTAATTTTTCTGTGAATAGTGTCGTATTCGTGAATAGTGCCATATATGTGAATAGTGTCGTATACGTGAATAGTAACTCCGACACCAAAAGATAGAAATTTCACAAAAAACATCATCATGCTTCGTGAATAGTAACTCGTGAATAGTAACTCATGAATAGTAACCCCGACATAAAAAAAGTTCCAAATTTGATAAAAATTCCAACTAATATTTCGGCATAATGATATTGAAGAAATAATATCATTTTTGAAGAAAATAACACCCCTTACCTCAGAAAGAATAGTACTTCTGACTAGAATACTGGATATAGTGCTGAAAGAAGTTGCACCGTATAGCAATACTCAAAGTACTAAAATACTCACCAAATACGCTCGATATTATAGAGAGAGAAAACTTTAGTTTCTGGTGTGATTTTCAATTCTAACCTAAGCACCCTATTTATAGGAAATTGCTTAAAACACCAAAGCATAAAATTTTCTACGCCAACCTTAGACTTCTGAATTCAGCAACTTAGCATGTGATTAATGAGGCTCACAACATATAAAAAACATTTTTTATTAAAAAATATTTAAAACTTCAAAAATTAATTATTTCGGAGCTTCGGAACTTCAATAATTCATAATAAATAGCCCTTTTATCAGAAAATTCGAATCTCACGTCTCTGTATAGGAAATTCAATTCTCTACAACTTTGCAGAAGACAGTTTTTCCAAATTCCAAACAGAAATTGACCAAAATCCACATACAGACGATTTTATGTGCTATAATCAAATTTGATCAAGAAATGGGGTCCACCGACACACAAAACATGTGTTAATCATTTAATGCAACAAAAATACTCTTCCTCCTCATATACTTATATATCCTACATTCATTGTAAAAATATCATCATTATTCTATTATAATAATATAATAAAATATTATTTTATCAGAAAAGATAAAATACCAATAAGAATTTATCTTTATTGGTAGCAATGATTAGGTGACCAAACCTCTCCTTAGATGTAACTTTCTAGACATTCCCAATAATATTTTCTAATAATATTATTCGGATAATATGAATTATTGCTCGATAATGGAAAAATATTGTAGTGACAATTATTTGAAACAACAAGTAATATAAAATATCAACGCAACAATTATTGAATCAATAAAATAAAATCTTGAGCGATAATTATCGTAATAATTATTGAGTGGTGTCTTCTTACGTAAGAATCAATAATTGGTGCAATCTGTGCATCGCTGTCGCAACAACGATATATATCGTGTTTTAACCACCGGTATTCCAACAAAGATAATCAGTAATAACTACGCCAGTTATTTATAAACAACTCATACTTGTCGTTTTTTTAATCCAATTGTTTTCCGTTATGAGCCCACACAAGGTCGCGCGCCATCGCATTTAATATTCTCAAACAACAAGAATATTCCACGACCAAACTAATATTCTCCCCACAACAATGAGTATTTTATAACCACTTGCTTATTTAAAAATATTTCAAGCATTTTACCCATAACTAACCACATTAATTAATTCAACCCTTACTATTTCAAAATAATAAATAGAGGAAATTAAATCTTCATTTATAAAAAGTTGGGGCCTTACATAAAATATAACTTTTAATATTTTAAAGCAAATTTCATTAATTATTTAATATTAATGATATTAGATTTATTTAACAATTAAATTAAATTAATTAATTAAAAATTATTTTAATATTATAAAAATCCTTTTAAATGAAAATAAATAGTTTAAAAATATTTTAAGTTATAAAATATAACTTTTAATATTTAAAGGTAAATTTCATTAATTAATTATTATTAATGATATTAAAGTTATTTAATAATTATATTAAATAAATTAGTTTAAAAATGATTTTAATATTATAATAATCATTTTAAATAAAAATAAAGTGTTTAAGGATATTTTAAGTTATAAAATATAACTTTTAATATTTAAAGGATAATTTTATTAATAATTTAATATTAATGATTATTAATTTATTATTAATAATATTAAATTTATTTAATAATTATATTAAATAAATAGTTTTAAAATAGTTTTATTAATTTAAAAATCATTTAAAAAGGATATAAATGAATTAAAAATATTTTAAGTGATAATTAATGACTTTTAATAGTTAGATAAATAATATATTAATATTTTAATATTAATGGTAATTATTTAAAATGATTTTAATTATTTTAAAAATCATTTAAAGGTAATATAAATGTTTTAAAAATAGTTTAAGTTATTTTAAATAACTTAACATTTTGGCAATGGTTTCATTAATAGTTTAATATTAATTAAAAGTTAATGATAATGGACTTATTTAATATTTAAATCATTTAATAATGATTCCGGTATTTCAAAAATTATGAATAATTGTAATAATTATTTAAAAATTATTATAAGGCCATGAAAAATAATGCGACTGGTGTTTAAGTTATCTAAATGGATATTGAACTACTGTATAGTCTTAGACTCGATAAATACCCGATAAAGTTGTCAGTACACCGACATATTTCAGAAATTGATCTGGACTTAAATAAATTGACTTGATAAATGTTTATTTGTGATTCAATGGTTTTGTTAAACTTACATGACAATGTGATTAGGTTATGTGTTGACTGCAAATAGCAGTACAATATGATATGATATGTTATTCTAATCAAACGAATGATCTATTTAATGATAGGGCTTGATATAAAAGATAAATCTAAGTTGTGTAAGCAGCAGACAAGGCAAGTATCTAACCCTTTGCATTTACTTTATGCAATGGACATGCGTAAGATAATATCTGAACTACTCTTTTTAATTATTCAAATATTTCAACCTTTGTATGTACTTATGCAATGATTCTGTATAAGAAAATTATTAAATTATAATCTGTTGTACAAGTTCTTTAATCCTGTTATTGTAGATCAAGAAATATATTATGTTCGTTAATTTCTAAACTTGATTATACAAGTGTCCTCACTTGGATAATCATTATATTTTATCACATGTTGATACATACTTATCAGTGTCCAGTATGTACAAGTTGAATTAAAAGACGTCTAAGCTATTTGATCTGGCTAGACACAAACTTAAAATTGTTGTTGAACAAGATAAGAACTTTATTGTTATCCAACAAAATTATTTTGGTTCGGATTCTAGACTGGTATGGACATCCCAAATATGGGAAACTTTTATGCGCCTAAGGCGGATATGCTGGATGAAAACAATGTCCTATAATGTAGTATTGATCAATACAGGGCATAACGGGCTGATCATCACCGTGCCCATAAGTTATGACGATTTACAGATGAAGTTCTGTTTAACCTTTTCGAAAATAGAAACCAATGTTCATAGTCTGTCAACTGATCCTCATTTATAGTCAATACGTAGTTTCAAAATTTTGAAATCGAAATGATATGTTGTTTATTATTGGATCAGCTTACTTCACAACTGTTGATTTGTTGTAGAAGTATCGTTCAAAGAAAATATTTATTTCATTCAGCTAAATGTTATTGTTGCTATTACTTGATGGGCACTCAAATGCTCATCCTTGCTTAATTTAAATGTTTTCAGCTAAGTATGAATAACCTGAAGGCTCTGCCAAGAACAAAGGGAAAGGGAAGGTCGCTGAATGAATGATAATGCTATCTTTTGTAATAACTAGACTTTATTAGGATAATGATGACATATATTAATTATCATGTAATGTAACGAATGTTTGAAGGTTTCGTACTTGGGATTGAAAACTCTGATAATATGTAAATTAAATTTGATAATCTATATTATTGTTATTATTATTAGTTTTATTCCGCTCATAGAAATGGTATCGTGAAGCACTGAGTTCGGGTTTCAAGTACCTAAATTTGGGGGCGTCACAATCAATATGAACAATACATATGATTGATGGTATTGAATGATCTTGGGAGTTCTGCAAGCACTGAGGTTGCGCCCCTCAGTTCCAGGAACAATTTTATCATTAATACTGTGAATATCAGATAGATAGGAATTATCGAAATGAAAGAAATATCCGTAAAGTTATAAATCTATACATCTAATTGAGGGTATCCATATACAGTAACTGTTCTGACGAGAACTACTATCTGTTATGAGATACTGTGAATCTTGAATTGATAGAAGTTGTTATCTTATGGAATATTTGCGTGAGCACAAAATCTGCTACAAGGAGTGTAGAGAATTTGGGGGCTTCATAATTTGGTATCAGAGCTATAGGTTAGAAACCTTAGGTGAGGACACCTTAGGCTATAACCTTGGAGGAATAAGAGTAATAGAAAAGTTAGTAAAAATATAAACTCAAAAAGAGTTTATAGGAGATGAATTAAGGAAATTCATTATAAAATAAGATAAAAACTAACTTAATATAAACTATTGTTTGCTATTATGCGCTAATCAAGTTAATATAATTGATAGGAAATAAAGAATTTGGGGATGTAAGTATAGTGAGTGAAGAGCTGATTGTTCCATTTAAGCTAGTACCTAAACCAGAATCAGTTGTATCAACAGAGAATGTTCTAGAGGATATAATAGGGGAAGTGCCAGCTGAAGTAGCTTAGAACAAAACATCTGAAGCTGTAGAACGCGAATATATGGTAGATTTAGAGAATAATCATGAAGAGTACCCGGAGTTAGAACTAAGTGAAGAGGGAGACTTAAGTCTCAATGAGGCTCATATAGAGCCAGAAGGAGGGGCAATAGAAGAGGAAGAAAAAGAAGTTGGAGAGTAACTAACAGTGAAGGTATAAATTTTGAATAAATAAGGTGTTCATCCTGTAGGAATTGTGAGTCAATGGTATTGAAGTTACTTTAAGAGAAATGAAAGATGAGCATGATAGGTTAGGGAAGTAGGTTAAGGAAATGAGATTTGAATGCAAGGTAAAACTTAGAGTAATAAGGGAAAGAGAAAATGAAATAGCTGTGATCCAGTAACTTTAAAAAGAGAATAGAAGAAAGTAAGAACTATGAGAAGATGCATGTAACGCCCGAAAATTTTTGATTTTTAATGAATTAAATTTTTATTTGATTATGTGGATTAAATGAATTTAATTAATTAATTATGTGTAAGGTGTTTGTAGGTCGTTCTATGACCTAGAATGTGTGAATGTGGTTAGTAATCTGGCTATGTGCTAGGATTAGTTGTTTTGAGTTATCAAGACGAAAAAGAATGTTTTCCGAGAATTTTCTCGTAAAAACACTATTCATCCAATTTCGTTCGGAGCTTAGGTTTGAAATTCCGAGGAATGCATAATGATAGAATATGAAGATATTATGGAATATCCAATAATATTTCCGTTATGGTAAACGAAGCTTTCGCCTGCGGACTTAAAACCTAATGGTTTGTGAAAGAGATTTCTGAAAGGGAAATGTAATGCGTATACTCATTTCAGTTATTATACGTATGAGATACGAGTATTATACTAGTTAGAATACGAGTATGATATTAAGAATGGTACGACGTATAATACGAATATCGTATGAGTATTGAACGAAGAGAATACGAAAGTATACGCGTAGAATACGAATAGTGTTAATGGATTATGAGTTAAGGATTTTGGTATAATCCAATTGTACTTGGACTAATAGCAAGCCCAACGAATTAAGTAAGCAAGCCCAAGTCAATGCCCAATATTAATTAAAGACAAGCCCAATCCAAGAAGTTAAACCGCGGGTCGAACCGGTGGGTCACAGGATGGGTAGAACCCATGGGATGATCCATGAAGGAGGTGGGCCGGCCACTTGATGGCCAAGTAAAGTGAACTACTTGATCAACAAGTATTTTGCTTGGTGATAAAGTAGTGAATAGTAAGGAGATGGTATTTGGACCATTTTGCCCACATGTTGATTTCCTATAAATACAAAGCAAGGGTTGGTCTTTTAATGTTTTGTAAACATTGTCCAACTATACTGAGAGAGAGAAAAGCTAGAAATATTTAATCACTCTACTTCCAAGCAAACAATAAGACGTTTTATAAGAACGTGAAGAACGACAAGGTAAATTCTCATAAACCGTAGTCTTCATCTTTTTCGATTTCTTTCTCGTAGAAGAATCGTAGATTGGTGGAGCATGTTTATTGAGGAGGTATAAGGATGTCTATTAATGATCAAATCATTGATACGTCCTGACCAAATAGAAATCGTAAGTGTTTACGTGAGCTAAAACCGTAGAAAGTTAGGAACGTGAACTTAGTTATGATCGGTCGATTTGAAAACAGTCATAGCTAGGGTATGTGTAATAACCCGATATTTTCTATGTAAATAAATAAGAAATTTTCAATATAATTTTTTTAAGGTGGGAATATGTGCCAAGTAATGTGTATGTATATATGTGATAAATAAAATTTATTTATTACATGAATAATTTCAAATAATTTTATTTTAGAATTATTGATCATTATAACATATATACTTATAATAATTAATTTTATAGTAGAAATTTCTTTATTATTTATTTTCTATAAAAATATGATTTTTATATTATTTAAATAATATATGAAATAATTATTGGAATTATTATAATTACTATTTTATTATATGAATTTTAGTTTGATTATTAAATTAATTATTTTAACTTAATTAATAATGTTAGATATGAAAATAAATCGATATGGAATCCAAACCCTAAATTTGGGTATTAATCAAGGGATGAGAATAATAATATAATATTAATTATATTTTAATATTTCAATCTTTATAAATATGTATCGTAAATGTGTAGACCGATAATGATGGGCCAAATATGGTAAATTATGTCATAACACTCATATCGTGTTATTAAACCCTAATTGTTAAACTAGGTTGAAGTTAGACCTGTGTAGTAATTGTGTTATATGAATTTTATCACAGATATAATTTTTCATTAATTAGGAAAAACCCTAATTAATATTTGAAAATCCTAATTTAAAATTAGAAACCCTAATTTGCTAATTAGGAACCCTGATTGCAAACTTTATAAAACCTAATTATTATTTTAGCAAATTGAATTGTTAATTTGGGAACCCTAATGATAATTAAGGAACCCTAATTATTTAAACCCTAATTTTCAATTAAAAACCCTAATTTCTATTAAAAAACTCTAATTTAATTAGTGTGTTTAAAATTAAAATTTTATTACACTTTAATTTTTAATTGTCCAAACCCTAGTAATTATTTGGGAAACTTTAAGATGTAAAATCTAGTGATTAAACCCTAGATTCAAGCACCTTGGACAAGAATACCCTTGAGATTAAAATGAAATTACTAAAGTGCCCTTTTGTCCCATTAGTTGAATTATTGCTAGCCAAATACTTGCAAATCTGGCCAGCCACCCTACCCTAGACCTGCCTATGAGCCTACAATCTATAACACATCACATGATCAGCCATCCCATACATTGCATACATGATTTGCTAGATTTAAGAGAGAGAAAAAGCTCATTTTTGGCCTAATTCGTTCACAAATACATAGCCATATTCTCTCAAGACCAAACCTCCAAAATTTCCTTGTTAGATCAGTCACAATGTAAGCCCCACGATTATCATTAACAAATCATAAAGTCAGCAGCAAGATCAAGGCTTAGAAAAGGTGCAAACCCTAAATTTGAAAATCTTTTGATCTTATGTTAGATGTAATTTTTTTTGTGTTAAACATGTTATATAAGGTGTTAATTAATTATTTGGGATGCTAGATGTTAGATCCATAACATCTAGAGGCTCAGATTTGATGATTTTCCAAATCTGGAAATTTTTGAAAATAAGGGTCTGACAGTGAATGTCAGGTCCAATAGATTTCGATCTGTTATGTGTTTTTGTGTTTTAAAAGTTTGTACTTGTACTCTGTTAGGAGATCTTTAATATGGAACTTGATTCAGGTCCATATCTGTT
This sequence comes from Panax quinquefolius, assembly GCA_020205615.1. Taxonomy (NCBI): domain Eukaryota; kingdom Viridiplantae; phylum Streptophyta; class Magnoliopsida; order Apiales; family Araliaceae; genus Panax; species Panax quinquefolius. Next base: position 100,033,587 of record CM035169.1, read on the forward strand.
GTAGATTAAAAGATATTCGTGGTCAAACTGAGTTGAATCGATCGTAAATTCGAAGTTTTCGGGCAACCCGTAAACCTGTAATTTCGATAGTCATTTTTAGAGCTTCTGTTCTTGCTGATCCGTTATAGTATGGACATGTTCTTGTTATATACTTGTAGACTGACATGAGTACTTCATATATATGTTTTTATATTACCCAAATACGTACGTAACAGAATGAATGTAATAACCCGATATTTTCTATGTAAATAAATAAGAAATTTTGCATATAATTCTTTTTTTAAAGGTGGGAATATGTGTCAAGTAATGTGTATGTATATATGTGATAAATAAAATTTATTTATTACATGAATAATTTCAAATAATTTTATTTTAGAATTATTGATCATTATAACATATATACTTATAATAATTAATTTTTATAGTAGAAATTTCTTTATTATTTATTTTCTATGAAAATATGATTTCTATATTATTTAAATAATATATGAAATGATTATTGGAATTATTATAATTACTATTTTATTACATGAATTTTAGTTCAGATTATTAAGTTAATTATTTTAACTTAATTAATAATGTTAGATATGAAAATAAATCGGATATGGAATCCAAAACCTAAATTTGGGTATTAATCAAGGGATGAAAATAATAATATAATATTAATTATATTTTAATTTTTCAGTGCTATAAATATGTACTGTAAATGTGTAGACTGATAATGATGGGCCAAATATGGTAAATTATGTCATAACCCTCATATCGTGTTATTAAACCCTAATTATTAAACTCGGTTATGAGTTCGAGACTGTGTAGTAATTGTGTTATATGAATTTTATTGCGTATTATAGAATTTCTGTTAATTAGGAAAAACCCTAATTAATATTTGAAAATCTTAATTTAAAATTAGAAACCCTAATTTGCTAATTAGGAACCCTGATTGCAAACTTTATAAAACCTAATTATTATTTTAGCAAATTGAATTGTAAATTTGGGAACCCTAATGATAATTAAGGAACCCTAATTATTTAAACCCTAATTTTCTATTAAAACCCTAATTTAATTAGTGTGTTTAAAATTAAAATTTTATTACACTTTAATTTTTAATTGTCCAAACCCTAGTAATTATTTGGGAAACTTTAAGATGTAATACTCTTGAGATTAAAATGAAATTACTAAAGTGCCCTTTTTGTCCCATTAGTTGAATTATTGCTAGCCAAATCCTTGCAAATCTGGCCAGCCACCCTACCCTAGACCTACCTATGAGCCTACAATCTATAACACATCACATGATCAGCCATCCCATACATTGTATACATGATTTGCTAGATTTAAGAGAGAGAAAGGGCTCATTTTTGGCCTAATTTGTTCACAAATACATAGCCATATTCTCTCAAGACCAAACTGCCAAAATTTCCTTGTTAGATCAGTCACAAAGCAAGCCCCGTGATTATCATTAACAAATCATAAAGTCAGCAGCAAGATCAAGGCTTAGAAAAGGTGCAAACCCTAAATTTAAAAATCTTTTGATCTTATGTTAGATGTAATTTTTTTGTGTTAAACATGTTGTATGGGGTGTTAATCAATGATCTGGGTTGCTAGATGTTAGATCCATAACATCTAGAGGCTCAGATTTGATAATTTTCCAAATCTGGAAATTTTTGAAAATAAGGGTCTGACAGTGAATGTCAGGTCTTATAGATCTCGATCTGTTATGTGTTTTTGTGTTTTAAAAGTTTGTACTTGTAGTTTGTTAGGAGATCTTTAATATGGAACTTGATTCAGGTCCATAACTGTTGTAGATTAAAAGATATTCGTGGTCAAAGTGAGTTGATTAATCGAAATTCTCCGAAGTTTCGGGCAACCTAGAAAACCTGAATTTCGATACCATTTTTTGAGCTTCATTCTCACGATTCGTTATAAGATGGACATGTTCTTGTTATATACTTGTAGACCGACATATGAGTACTACACATATATATGTTTTATATTACCCAAATACGTAATGTAATCGAATTGAGAGTTGGTCAAACTTGGGTTGACGAAACTGCTCAAGAACATTTCATGAAAACCCAGAAATGTTCAAGAACAGTTTCTGGGCACTACCTTGACAATCGTATGTTATTTTATTGATCTTTCTTTTGTTGATGTTATGATAATCGTATGTTATTTTATTGTACCTTGACATACCTAATATAGCTTTGAACCTTAATATCACTTTAAACAAGACTAGAACATAGAAATAATCTAGCCCAGAGATGGACACTTGAAGCTGCTGGGTTTCTGGGTTACCTAGAAAACCCAGATCTGGTCTGACAAGAACTTTGGAGGTTCATATCTTTCTGATCTGTTAAGGTATGACATAGATGATGCTTGATTCATGTAATATTACAAAAACACTCTAAGATCAAGGTTTAACTTGGCCCAGAAACGTATTACACAGGGAATGAATCTTGGTCAAAGGAGGCCACTCGGGAACTGACAAGATTTTCTTGGTTTTCATGATGAACATGAAGAACACCTATAGCGACAGTTCTGTCGCTATAAGTGGTCTTTAACGACAGATTAATTACTAAAATTATTATTTTATTAAATAATTAGAAAAAAATGGCTTTTAATTATGGAAAATACATAATAAATTATTAAAAATTATATTAAAGTCAAAAAATTAGTTTTTAATTATTTTAAATATATTTCATATATATTTAATATTTTAAAATATAAAAGGTATTTAATTTATTTAAGTATAATATTAAATAAATTATTTAAAAATGATTTTAATACATGAAAAATCATTTAAAAATATATTATGGTATAAGAAAATATTTGAAGTTATTTTAATGACTTTTAATATATTTTGTGATAAATTTCATTAATAAAATAATATTAATGATAATTAGTTATTTAATAGATATATGAAATAATTTAGTTTTGAAATGATTTTATTATTATAAAAATCGTTTTAAATGAAAATAAAATGTTTAAAGGTATTTTAAGTTATAAAATATAACTTTTAATATTTAAAGGATAATTTCATTAATAATTTAATATTAATGATATTAATTTAACATTAATGATATTAAATTTATTTAATAATTATATTAAATAAATAGTTTTAAAATGGTTTTAATTATTTAAAAGGATATAAATGAATTAAAAATATTTTAAGTTATAATTAATGACTTTTAATATTTGGATAAATAGTACATTAATACTTAAATATTAATGGTAATTATTTAATAATGATTTTAAATGTTTTAAAAATCATTTAAGGGTAATATTAATACTTTAATAATATTTTGAGTTATTATATATAACTTTAATATTTTGGTAATGGTTTCATTAATAGTTTAATATTAAATTAAATATTAATGATAATAGAATTAGTTAATATTTAAATCATTAAATAATGATTTCAGTGTTTGAAAATTCATGATAAAGTATAATAATTATTTAAAAAGTATTATAAGGCTATGAAAAATAATACGACGGATATTTAAAATATCTAAACGAATATTGAACTATACGATAGAGTCTTAGACTCAATAATTATCCGATAAAGTAGCCGTCGGTACACCGACATGTTTCAGAAATTGATCTGGGCCTAGATATTTTGACTGTATTAATGATTGTTTGTGATTCAATGACTGTGGGATATGTGTGACAATGTGATTAGGTTATGTGCTGACTGGAATTAGCAGTACTATGTGATATGATATATTATTCTAATTGAACGAATGATCTTATTACTGATAGGTCACTGTATAAAAGATTAATCTAAGTTGCGTTATTGTAAGCAGCGGCTCAGGCAAGTATCCTACTTTTGCATTTACTTTATGCAATGGACATGAGTAAGAAAGTTTCAGAATTATATTATTATTGTGCCTGATTATTAACTCTATTATTATTGATTATGTATCCAATCTTTGTATTCATACAAGTTCTTACATTATCCGATCATTGTATTATTATCATTGTATTTAATCATATGTTGATACATACTTATTGATTTCAAGTATGTATACGTTGACTTAAAAGTCGTCTAAGCTATTTGATTCAGCTAGACAAAAAAATATTGTTGAACAAGATAGAACGTTATTGTATCCAACTAGATTGTTTTGGTTCGGATTCCCGACTAAGTATGAACATCCCGAATATGGAAAAACTTTTGTGCACCTAAGGCGAATAGAATGAACGATAATATCGTTCTTGCATGTAGTATTGATCAATACAGGGCATAACGGGTTGATCACCCCCCGTGCCCGTAAGTTATGACGGTTTACAGATGAATTTCTGTTTTACCTTTTCGAAAATAGAAAACAATGTTCATAGTATATTGACTGATCTCCTGTTATAGTCAATACGTAGTTTTAAAATTTTCATATGGAAGTAATAAGTTGTTATTATTGGTTCAGCTTACTTCACAACTGTTGATTCGTTGTAGAAGTGTCTTTCAAAGAAAACATTTAATTCTTTCAGCTAATATATATTGTTGTTATTACTTGCTGGGCAATCAAATGCTCATTCTTTCTTTAAATTTAAATGTTTTCAGTTATGTATGATCAATCCGAAGGCTCAGGCAAGAACAAGGGGAAAGGAAAGCTGTTCGAATGAGATTTATAATATGTTGTGTAATAGTTATAATTTATTAAGATAATGATACTTATTATCTATGATGTAATGAATGTTTAAAGGTCTCGTACCTGGGAGTAAACTTTGATGCATATGTAAATTAAGTTTGAATTTTATATTATTGTTATTATTATTAGTATTATTCAGCTTATAGAAATGGTATCGTGAAGCACCGAGTTCGGGTTTCAAGTACTCGGATTTGGGGCATCACAGTATGTGCATATTATTTGGTTAGGATGTATATGATGAATCAATGGAGTGTTCCATTTGATTTGGCTTATATAACACAAGTAACGAAGTTATGACGAATTTTGCGAAAATAGACGTTAAACGTCGAAAACGTAGAAATCTTAGATTAAGGGTCAAAAGTTGTCGTATGACTTGAAAACGTTGTTTTCCAATGTCAACATGTGAGATAAGGTATTTAAGAGTCGTGGATGTAAGAATCGTCGAATTCTGACTTATAACGAAGAAAACGAGTATTCAACGGTCGAAGACGTTAAACGAACGCTCAAAAATGAACTCAAAGGTGAATTCCGAGTTAACGGATTTAAAAGTGTAAAATTCTTATATAAACACGTAAAGAATGTAATTTGTGAGTTATGGGCTTTCGAATGAGTCAATTCGGATGTAAAATGAACAAATTAGGAAGCCGAAAGTTTCGTTAGAAAAGCAAACTATTTTGGCCAATCGGGTGCATTGGAGTGGGCATACGGCGCTAAAACCAAGACAAAAGGTTCAAGCGTCATGAGATGTCGGATCCCACGAGTCCCATGTTAACTGGTGCCGCAGCGCCGAGTTTGGACTAGGGATGCCGCACCGCAGCGCCGACAATGTAAAAATGTTGACCAAGTTAGGTTTTGTTCCAGTTGAGTGTGAACCTAAAGTAAGACATGGAAGATGATGTGAAGACTAAGTATAACTTTGATAAAGAAGGTTTACTTCGTTTTGAAGGAAGAATTTTGGTTCCAAATAATTCCGATTTAAAAGAAGAGATCATGTGTGAGGCTCAAAGTTCGAGGTACTCGATACATCCTGGTAGTACTAAGATGTACCAAGACCTTTGTCTGAACTTTTGGTGGCCGAACATAAAGAGGGAGATCGCAGAATATGTTAATAAGTGCTTAACTTGTCAAAAAGTTAAGGCTAAACACCAAAGACCGAGTGGGTTATTGCATCCACTAGAAATTCCGGAGTGGAAATGGGAGCATATCACCATGGACTTTGTGGTGGGATTTCCAACAACGAGAAAAGGATACGATGCTATTTGGGTGATAGTGGATCGGTTAACCAAATTGGCTCATTTTCTACCAATAGGAATTAGGTATAACCTAGAGCAGTTAGCTAACCTTTATGTTAAAGAAATCATTTCTAGACATGGAGTACCTGTTTCGATTGTGTCTGATCGTGATCCATGATTCACGTCGAACTTTTAGAGGAGTTTGCAAGAGCAATTGGGAACGCATTTGAGATTGAGTACGGCGTATCATCCACAGACAGATGGACAAAGTGAACGGACAATTCAAACGCTAGAAGATATGTTAAGATCTTGCGTTATGGATTTCAAGGGGAGTTGGGACGAACATCTACCTGTGGTAGAATTCGCTTACAACAATAGTTTTCACGCTAGTATAGGCATGCCGCCTTACGAAGCGTTGTATGGTAGGAAGTGCAGAACACCACTTTGTTGGGATGAAGTAGGTGAACGTCGAATGTTGGGACCGGAGATGGTGCAACAAATGACAGATATGGTTGAGTTAATAAGAACCCGATTGGTAGAAGCTCAGAATAGACAAAAAAGTATGCAGATCCTCATCGAGAGAAGAGGGAATTTGAAGTAGGATCGTATGTCTTTCTAAAAGTGTCGCCTTGGAAGGGGAAGATACATTTTGGGAAGAAAGGGAAGTTAAGTCCAAGGTTCGTAGGACCTTTTGAAATCTTAAGAAGGGTAGGAGAGGTAGCTTATGAAGTAGCTTTACCTCCATAAATGGAAAGAATACACAATGTGTTTCACGTGTCAGTGTTGCATCCTTATAAATCAGACTACAAACACATAATAGAATATGAATCTATTCATGTAGAAAAAGACTTAACGTATGAAGAACTTCCGATTCAGTTTGTTGATAGGAAGGAACAAGTCTTCAGAAATAAAGTAATACCTTCAGTAAAGGTAATTTAGAGTAACCACGATGCTGAAGAAGCAACATGGGAGCTCGAAAGTAAAATGAAGGAAAAGTTTCCTCATTTGTTTATGTAAGAATAGCGAGATTCTGGGGACAGAATCCTTATAAGAAGGGAAGAATGTAACGCCCGAGAATTTTGGATTTTTAATGAATTAAATTTTTATTTGATTATGTGGATTAAATGAATTTAATTGATTAATTATGTGAGTAAGGTGTTTGTAGGTCGTTCTATGACCTAGAATGTGTGAATGTGGTTAGTAATCTGGCTATGTGCTAGGATTAGTTATTTTGAATTATCAAGACGAAAAAGAATGTTTTCCGAGAATTTTCCCGTAAAAACATTATTCATCCGATTTCGTTCGGAGCTTAGGTTTGAAATTCTTATGAATGTGTAATGATAGAATATGAAGATATTATGGAATATCCAATATTATTTCCATTATGGCAAACGAAGTTTTCGCCTGCGAACTTAAAACATAAGGGTTTGTGAAAGAGATTTCCGAAAGAGAAATGTAGCGCGTATACTCATTTCGGTTATTATATGTATGAGATACGAGTAGTATACTAGTTAGAATACGAGTATGATATTAAGAATTGTACGACGTATAATACGAATATTGTATGAATATTGGACGAAGAGAATACGGAAGTATACGCGTAGAATACAAATAGTGTTAATGGATTATGAGTTAAGGATTTTGGTATAATCCAATTGGACTTGGACTAATAGCAAGCCCAAGTCAAGGCCCAATATTAATTAAAGACAAGCCCAATCCATGAAGTTAAACCACGGGTCAAACCGGTGGGTCACGGGATGGGTACAACCCATGGGGCAACCCACGGGATGATCTATGAAGGAGGTGGGCCAACCACTTGATGGCCAAGTAAAGTGAACTACTTGATCAGCAAGTATTTTGCTTGGTGATAAAGTAGTGAATAGTAAGGAGGTGGGATTTGGACCATTTTGCCCCCATGTTGATTTCCTATAAATACAAAGCAAGGGTTGGTCTTTTAATGTTTTGTAAACATTGTCCAACTATATTGAGAGAGTGAGAAGAGCTAGAAACATTTAATCACTCTACTTCCAAGCAAACAATAAGACGTTTTATAAAAACGTGAAGAACGACAAGGTAAATTCTCATAAACAATAGTCTTCATCTTTTTTGATTTCTTTCTCGTAGAAGAATCGTAGATTTGTGGAGCATGTTTATTGAGGAGGTATAAGGATGTCTATTAATGATCAAATCATTGATAAGTCATAACCAAATAGAAATCGTAAGTGTTTACGTGAGCTAAAACCGTAGAAAGTTAGGAACGTGAACTTAGTTGTGATCGGACGATTTGAAAACCGTCATAGCTAGGGTATATGCATATTATTTGGTTAGGATGTATATGATGAATCAATGGAGTGTTCCATTTGATTTGGCTTATAGAACACGAGTAACGAAGTTATGGCGAATTTTGCGAAAATAGACGTTAAAAGTCGAAAACGTAGAAATCTCGAATTAAGGGTCAAAAGTTGTCGTGTGACTTGAAAACGTTATTTTCCAATGTTAACACGTGAGATAAGGTATTTAAGAGTCGTGGACATAAGAATCATCGAATTCTGACTTATAACGAAGAAAACGAGTATTGAACGGTCGAAAACGTTAAATGAACGCTCGAAGGTGAATTCTGAGTTAACGGATTCGAAAGTGTAAAATTATTATATGAACACGTAAAGAATGTAATTTGAGAGCTGTGGGCTTTCGAATGAGTCAATTCGGATGTAAAACGAACAAATTAGGAAGTCGGGAGTTTAGTTAGAAAAGCAAACTGTTTTAGAATTGTTGTTATGAAATGAGAAGTACTATTTAATGTTTCTTAGAGCGTTATAGTTAATTGTTCAGTTATGGAAGAAAAACATGTAATTTCTAATGTGATATTCATATGATTCCTTGTTAAGACTTTTTTAGATAGTTATGCGCATTCTTGCTTGAACCATATGTTTGCAGCTAAAGCCGAACGAACTGAGAGTTCTAAGAGAGATAAAGGAAAGGCTAAAATGGACAATTGATCGTCCTGTAATAGATTAGTGTATTTGTATGTAATATACTTATAAAGAACAAAGAATGTATTCGGTTATGAACTTGAGAAAGGATTTATTACGAAAGTAATAAGAATATAGTAAATACAATCATTTTGTTGTTATCTCAATGGAATGATTGTATGAATTGTAGTATCATGGAGCTCCATCTTCTGGGTTTGAAGATACCCGGATTTGGGGGCGTCATAGGTTGGTATCAAAGCATTAGGTTATAAAACTTAAGGGGGGACGAACCTTAGGCTCTTAACCTCGTTTGGAAAGGAAAAGTCCGAAGAAAGTTAACTCGAGTCAAATGAGTTAATAAGGTATTGAGGAAACTCAGTACCGAAAGATTTAAAAAATGGAAAGTAACCATAAATGGACTAAATGTGATTTGTGCTTATATTATTGTGTATTATGTTCTAATCAACTCGTTATGTGTTATTGTAGATGTCAATCATTAGCTTGATATATAGGGAATTACATGTGGTAAGCGAGGAGTCCGTAAACAGAGTAGAGCCAGTATTTATGCCTGTAGTGGACATACCTTTAGTGATTCTAGAAGAATCAGAGCCCGAGGAGTATTTCTCAGAGGAGGACTTTTCGGTGGAGACCATGGGAATAGCATTATATCTGAATATGATGATAGATGTGGAGGATGATATGGAGGTAACATCGATTAATATGGTGATGCCTTCTTTAGAGTCAACACCGATAGAGACAATGAGGGCAATGTACCTCTCAGTGCTTGACCGTAACGTGCAACTGCACAATATGGTGCAGCACCAGAAGGAGGAGATCAGTGATCTCTATGGGGCCAAGGAGTCTGCAGAGTCAAACTATGAGATAGAGCATGATGAGAAAGTGCTCATGGCTGACAAGGCTAGGGACTACAAGATCAAGATCATAGAACTTCGTAAGAAACTGGCTGAGAAAGACCAGAAGATAGCACGAATGTCATATATAAATGACAGTGAGCATGAGAATTTCAAGCTTAAGATAGCTTGTTATTCTATTGAGTCGGGACAGACTCGACATACTATAAGTCGAGATATTGTGTCGATTCTAGCTAACGAGAAGTATGAGAATGCTTTTAGACAGTATTAGAAGTTAGAATGGTAAATACTTTTGTGTAGTGACGTAAAACCCTCTTTTGTATAATTAAAGGGTAGTCTTTTTATAAATCCCAATTTTTGTGAAAGTCAATCGTGGGATATAAATATAATATCTTTTGGAAATGGAAAGCAACTTGTAAATAGTTTTGAACTATAAAGAAGCATATTAATATAAGGAAGTTTTTCTCTTAATGTGCTGTGTTGTGTATGAGTTATTGTTCAATTGTTCGATGACTAATAACCAAGTAAGCAAATAAGTAATAACGGAACTTTATTTATTTAATCAGAAATGCCGTCAAGAAGAAGACAACGTAATCAAGAGGCGGAATCGCATAACAAAAATCAGGGGGGGTCCTAATAACCCTATGCAAGAGTTCGTTAATTTATTAATGGCTGCATTTAACCAAGTCGGGGGTAGAGCACCCGCAGGACCTAGGGTAGCCCGAACAACTACTGTAGACACTCGAAAATTTTCTGTACACCTGTCACTAACATTGTAGGAGGACTGATTCGTCTTTCAAGAGGGAACCCTGGAAGACAGTTCATATCCATTTCGGATACTACCGGAAGTTCATCATCAACCCCAGAACACACACTCGGAGTAACAATTTCAACCTCAGATATAACCCCGAGGCATGCAAATACAATACCGGAACACACACCGGAGAAGACCGATTAATCTCGGAGATAACCCTGAGGTATCCAGTCTCAGTCCCAATTATGGGAATAGCTACCAACCTTGGTGATCACCCCAAGGAATGAAGTTTCGGCGATAACCCCGAAAATGCTTGTTTCAAATACAACCACCTTCAATCTCGGCACTCACAACGAGATACTCAGTACCAACCCGGAGATAACACTAGGAGGACAAGCACACCTCAGAGATGACATTGAGGGCCTTCAATAATTGCAGCAGTCCAATCTCAGCGAAGCCCTGAGCAACGTCTGCTTTATCAGCCCAAACTGGCGATAACACCGGTGAAGGGAAACATCGTCATCTCGTCAACACGATGCCACGTCACGTCGTCTCAACATTTCATACCCAACAATGTCCCACAAGTATCAAGGAAAACCAATCGCAAGTGACTATTGTGCGGGGTAACGGATGGAATTTGAAGCTTAAAGACCGGAAGGCATCGTCCCATCTTCAATGACTTCATACAAACTCTAATCTCATGCCATTGTACAACTCTCGATAACGGCGGTCCGAAATAGGTCCTGTATACCTCAATCGGATGCCCGGATTGCACTTCTGAAAGTTCGAGCGGACATTACAGTGCCCGAGTACACGTACTACGAGATAACCCGACCTGGGTAGCCTCTGGTACACCTGCAGACCTGCGGCTCCACCCTCTATAAATAGAGGGCTTGGGTGTCCATTTTGCAAGAGAAAATAGCGAGGAAGCCCTGCCCAATTTTCTCTGTACTCACCCTATACGGAGTATTTTCTAATTTTAAACACATGTAAGCTCATATATATCTACTTTTGTACCCACAAAAAAGCAAGTGTTTACCTACTTTAAAGATATAGAAGTCTTCTTTGGCAGCCCACTGTAAGCCTTCTTACACACTTTAAAGCCTTTCTCTTCATCTTTGCACACACCTTTCTTCACGTTGACGTGGTTACAGATGTTTGCCCGGACTTGATCCGTGGTTTTATTTCATTTGTATATACATATATATATTTATATATATGGACTAACATTATCGAGTTATGTCTCGATTGAGCCTAGACTTCGGTCTGGAGCGTTTATTTGCTTTTATATATATATATATATAAACTATGTGTCGAACTTTGTTCGATGAGCCTAGACTTTGGTCTAGAGCGTTTATTGCTTTAATATATATATATATATATTAACTGTGTCTCGGACTCTGTTCGATGAGCCTGGATTTTATATCCGGTGCGTTTACTCGCTTTTATATATATATTAACTATGTGTCTGACTCACTGCTCGATGAGCCCGATTTTATATCCGTGTGTTTGTTCACTTATATATATATATATATATATATATATATATTTGATCACATATCGGACTTTGTTCGATGAGCCTCGGATTTTACATCAAATGCGTTTACTCGCTTTTATATATATATATATACTTATATATATGAAATCGTTGTCGAACTCATTCGATGAGCCCGGATTTTACATCCAATGCATTTATTGCTTATATATATATATATATATATATATATATATATATATATATATATATATATATATATATATTTGTTCCACACAGAGTTCACTTCGTGGTGGTTGATCGCTTTTACTGACTTTCTTTACGTTTCGTCCTACTGGAGTTCACTTCGTGGCGATTGATTGCTTTGTATGTGACTTTATTTACGTTTGTCCCGCCTAGAGTTTTCTCTGTGGCGGTTGATAGCTTTTTACTGACTTTATTTACATTTCGATCCCCATGGAGTGCTTGCCGTGGTTGGTGATAAATATATGTATATATATATATATATATATATATATATATATATATATATATATATATATATATATATATATATATATACTTTTATATATATACCGCTATCGCTTTCATACAAATTGTGGTATCATATGTATGCTTTAGGAATCATGTGATCATAGATTCAAACCTCTTGGATCTAGATTCGGTTCCGTGATGGACATTTTCAAATTGCAGCGACATGTAAATTATTCTCATGCGATGTCCGAATTTCCTCGAGATGGTTTCCATACCCACGAGGAAGTCGGCATTATTTTGTACATTATTTTCATACGGATGCCTCAGATCTATAAAATAAAATAAATCCAAATTTAACACTTAATAAAATGGAAGTGTAAAAGGTCTCAATTACTATTGAGCATCGTGGTTTGAAAAACCTTTTTTATAAAACATCATTGCTATATCTTGCTAAAAACCTGAATTTTTACATAAATTCAAACCACAATATATATATAGTACTAACGAGGCCTCGCTCGTGACTACTTCTAAATAACAAAGACATTGACCCACACACACACATTCAGATAATAGTTTCTTGAAAAGAGGCGGGCCACCGTGGTAACACGGATGTCTGGGGTGCCTAACACCTTCCCTCCGCATAACCAAGTCCCCTGGACCTAATGAATCTCTTTGGCCATCAATTCGCTTAGCAAAGGTCACATCACTGGGTCAATGTGCAAACCATTTCTCGGTTGTGTTGGTACAACCATTTAAAAAACCAACTGGAGACTCTTAACAGTCCATCGTCGACATTATACATGTCGGACCTTTTTCACTTGTTTTTTCAAACAAATCTCACCTAAAATGAGAACACCAAAGAACAAGTAACGGAAAGGGACAACTAAAAATCCCGACGTCGACAAATGGCGACTCCGTTGGGGACTCCAGTAAGAGGACTTACGCTGCTATTACAATCTTTTCAAAATTGTTATATGATTGTGTGTGAATGTTGCATTTACATTTGATGAATGTGTACGAATGCATTTCCTTATTACACTTAGTGCTTCGCACCATATCTGCTTGTGATATTAGTGCTTCACACATGTCATCATTTCCATATGGTGAGACGCGATTATTTTGAATGTATGTTGTGTGATCCCTCCACTAGGAGGCTATCCCGTCGGTGTTTGATTACTGGACTCGTGGGAAGACTGATTCCCCGAGGCTCAGGAAAGGCACCACCCAAATTCACTCCAGTTGAAAGACCGGATTAATTTCCTATTATGTAAATTACGATGATTTGGGAACCTTAATGCCAAAGAGCCGCGAGAGTAACCTAAGATAGGTCAGCCTCTGATAAACCTAAAATGGATGAAAGTCTCTTCATGCTCTCTCATTTCAATTACTTGTAAACACAATTACTTGTAATTTCATTCCATATATATCTCCATGTAATGAGAAATATGAAGAAATGTGTACATATACATATTTAAATCAACATGCTACAAACAGCTGACATCCGTTTTGCAGGATAAAATTCCTAAAATGGACACATCACATAGCATGTTATTGTACACATTCCCTAAAGACTAAACTATGCAAGTCTTTCGCAGGGAACCAGTCGGACCTACTACTATTTAAAATCCAAAAGGCTACTGTGCCCTGAAGAAATCATGTCGTCATCTGACCAGACTGACCTTAATCCAGTTTCTCGCAAAGAATTCGACGGATTAAGCAAACAAATTATAGATTTGGTTGTTCTACTCAAAGAACTGCACCAGTCTACTCCCAGTCCATAAATACCCGTACATGCTGAATCCTCCACACAAGGGGGATCCCAGGTCATTACAATACTTGAACGGCAGTTGGATACGACCAACAAAACATATGATGCTGCCCATCCCACTGGAGATCCAGACACCGGTGACATCAAAAAGAAAGTCCTCCAAATGGAAGAGACCCTTCGTGCTATCAAAGGAATTGGAACACACGGGAGTGTTTCATATGCTAATCTTTGCATTTTCCCTGGTGTTCATTATCCAGAAAAGTTTAAAACTCCTGATTTTGAAAAATATGACGGGTTAGGAGATCCTTACACACATTTAAAGGTGTTTATTGGAGAACTTGGATCTTATGTAGAGGACGAGAAGCTCAGAATGCAGCTATTCCAAAAGAGTCTAACTGGAGAAGCCCGTTCGTGGTACACAAGATTAGACAACTCAAAGATCTATAGCTGGGAAGAGCTAGCACACACTTTCCTCACTCAATACAGCTTTTAGTCTCAGATGGCTCCTGATCGGTATCAAATTACCAAGATCAAGAAACAGTCTAACGAGTCTTTCAGAGAGTATGCTCAAAGGTTGAGACGCCTGGCTGCCCAAGTTATTCCATCCATGACAGAATCAGAGATGGTCATGACTTTCATAGACATACAAGAAGCTCCTTTCTATGAAAGAGTTTTAGCCGGCATCGGCAAACCATTTTCTGAAATGGTCAAACACGGGGAGATGGCTGAGATGGGTTTGAAGTCCGGAAAGATTCAAGACCTAGCTGCCCTTAAAGCTGTTGTTGATCACATCCAATCCGAAAATTATGGAAACAACCCTGGGAGGGTCCATAAAAAGAAAGAGGAAGATGTTTCCCTGATACTACAGGGTTAAAAAGGCAATCAGAACATGCCTATTAAAAGGAGAAACTGCACTCCCTTTCAAGCACAGTCTGCGAACCCTCCAATACCAAAAGGTGGAGAAGTCAAACGCCCTCGAGTGTTCACACCCTTAGGGAACACCCTCGAGAACATTCTAAATCTTCTGACAACACAGAAGAAAATTACACATCTTCTTCCACCAGCCAGCCCTAATGGATGGGGTTTCAATGCTGCTTTGAAATGTGCTTATCATGTCGGGGCACCTAGACATGATACTCAGGATTGTTGGGCCTTGAAACACAAGATCCAAGACCTGATAGACAATGGTGAGATCGTGGTCACCAAACCAGATCAGCCTCACGTTCAAGACAACCCTCTTCCTCAACACAAAGAAGAAAAGGTCAACATGATCAATTGGAGCAATGGACAGAATTCCAATTTCAACTGTGAATCCTCCCAAACCCTCAAAGATGGTGTTGACAAATGGGATTATGCCAAGTTCCAGTTCACAATGGAACGAAAGATGAAAGCTCTATGAAAGTAAATTAATCAATTGGCAGAATTGGTGACTTATCAGCATCAAGTGACACGTCAATTAATCAACCAGGAGCATGTCAGTCTCCTACCTCTTATCATGAATATTCCCTCATCACTATCAAAAAATGAAATGATGGAAGACAAAGTGACAAAGAGAGCAATTACCAAAGCCCATCGGGATTTTTCCAACAAAAGGGAATTCACCAATTTAGGCCAACCTATGGAGGAAATCCTTCAGATGTTAATCAATGAAAGAAGGATCAGTTCCCTTCTACCTCCAATCAACCCCGTTCAGGACGGTACAATTCTGATGGAGTATGTCAATATCACTCCCATTCTCGCAGTCACAACATAGAAGAATGCTGGGCACTCCGCCACCTCATCCAAAATCTAATTGACATTGGTGTCCTGCAACTAGCAGACGATGATACTGTGTTACATGCAAGTGAGAATACATGTCCTACTAAGTGGAAGAGTTTGGTAGCAGTCATATCCACGGAAACTGAGGGGGCTAACAAATCACTCACAATGCCAATAATTCAACTCAAGGGAAGAAACAATCCTTTAAAAGTGGCCACTCCCAAGCCAATCAACTTGCCGTACAGAGCAAAATATCCTATTGTTAGCTTGTGCAAGGTTCCATGGAATTATAGAGAAGGTGAAGGACCCACCTCACATACAACTGCTGCAGTGTCGAAGGAAAATTAATTGTATCTTCCCCAACGGGTGATGAAGTCTACCACCAAATCAAAGGGGAAAATACCCATGGAGAAGATTGAAAATTTCCTCCGCACTATGGGTCATAACGAAGCTAAGGTGGTTTTAAGCTTAAGAGAAGCTCCACATCAAATGTCAATTTTGGACTTGGTCCTAACTTCCGAGGATCACCAGAAGATCTTGTAGAAGGTTTTAGAAGAAGCCTATCTACCAACATCAGTTGATACAGAAAAATTTCAACATCTGGCTGATCACATTTTCAACAACAATGTGATATCCTTCACTGATGATGACATACTGCCCGAAGGGATCAGTCATTGCAAGCCGTTGCACATTACGGTCTTGTCCTCCGAATACATGCTAGCTGGAGTCTTGATAGATGGAGGTTCATCTCTAAATATCTATCCATACGCTACCTTGGTGAAGATGAATATCAATCTCAACCGACTTCGGAGTAGCCATACCGTCATCAAAGCTTTTGATGGAGCCCGTCGGAATTCGATCGGAGTAATTAAACTGCCAATCGAAATTGGTCCCCATACATTCTGCGTATCTTTCCACGTGCTTAAGATAGATTCGGGATACAACCTGCTCTTGGGATGACCATGGATTCATATGGCAGGGGCAGTCCCCTCCACCCTTCATCAGCAACTGAAATACATTATCAACAATAGCCTGGTCACGGTCAACACTGAACCAGAGTGTCCTCAACACAGGGACATGCCATTCATCAATGCCAACACAGATGTTGAGCCGGTCAGTTTTCATGCCTTGGAAATAAGCAATACCCAATACCATACTATTGGAACGCCATTTCCCGAACCCAAGATTTCTACCGAGGTAATGTCGGCTATTCAAGAAATGATGTCATTGGGTCATAAGCCGGGACAAGGACTGGGTAAAGATCGCCATGGTATCAAGTACTCAATTCAATTAACCAGGCAAACTGGAACAGCTGGACTAGGCTATTATGCCAATTCTAGTCATAGGAATCCTCATAAGCATCAGCAGATTCCTTCAGCTTCAAGCGAGCGGCGTTTATCTTCGCCTTCAAACTCTGAGTCCGCACAACCTCCTGTAAAGGTGCTAGCCAATGTAATGGCTATGTTATTTCCCAAGCCGGTCCCGATGAAGGAGAAAAAAGTCTTTGTTCCAAATCCCGCAGTGGAAGAGGAGGAACGAAGAATCAAGCAAGACATCATCCGAATGATGTCAGGCATACACATCATCGTTCATGATGAACATACCAATAGATACACCCTAGACGATGATTGCCCAGATGTAATGGCCATCATTCGGGACAGGGAGGGTGATGACAATACCTCCATCACTGCAGTCCACCCGGACTTTGCCCTTACCAATTGGAACAACACTCCTTGCATTGGTCGACAAGGGTAAAACGGGCAGAACTCTTTATGCCCTGTAGATATCATAACTCCTTACTTTTCTGTACAGTATTAGCGATTTATTTTGTCAATACATGCTAACACTGTGTATAATCAAAACGTTTCATATATACTAAGTGAAAGCATATTTTGTTTCAGGACCCTGAATTTAGATGTGCATGTACTTGCCGATACGATGCCTCTTCTTCACAAGGATTGTACCTTTGATGTAGAGATGAATTCAGCCTTGATGGAAATACAGGATGACATTGAGGTGCCTCCAAAAATTGAAGAATGGGTCAAAGACAAACCTAAACCCAACCTTGATCAAACCACTTCCTTCAATCTCGGAACCTTAGAAAGCCCTAAGTTAATCCAGATTGGTTCAGACCTTACCCCAAACCATAGGAATGATATGGTTACGCTACTAACCCAATTCCACGATGTGTTTGCATGGTCTTATGTAGACATGGTGGGTTTGTCCACTGACATTGTCCTTCATCGCCTTCCCATTAAAGAGGGATTTAAGCCAGTCAAGCAAAAGCTCAGGCGATTGAAACCTGAATGGAGTTTAAAGGTGAAAGAAGAAATTGTGAAACAATTTCAAGCTGGCATCAACATGGTGTCCACATATCCTGAGTGGATATCCAACATTGTTCCCGTGCCTAAACCTGGAGGGAAGGTGCGAGTTTACGTGGATTACCGGGACTTGAACAAAGCTTGCTTAAAAGATAGGTTTCCCGTGCCATTTATCCACATTATTATTGACAATACTGCATAATACTGCATGTACTCCTTTATTGATTGCTTCGCGGGGTACCATTAGATCATGGTTGCTAAGGAAGATCGTGAGAAAACTGCTTTCATCACGCCTTGGGGAACCTTTTGTTATAGACGGTTGTCATTCGGCCTCATCAATGCCGGAGCCACCTACCAGCGAGCTGTGATGGCTCTCTTCCATAACTTAATGCACAAAGAGATCGAGATGTATGTGGATGACATCATTGTCAAATCCCGGAAGGAGGAAGACCACTTAGACCATCTCAGAAAGATATTCAATAGGTTGCGTAAGTACAACTTGAAGTTGAATCCAGACAAATGCACCTTTGGCGTTAAATCAGGCTAGTTTCTAGGATTTCTAGTCAGCCACAAAGGGATTGACCTGGATCCTACCAAAATTCAGGCCATCACAGAAATGCCCATTCCTTAGACAGAGAAGGAAATACGGGGATTTTTGGGAAGAATCAACTTCATTAGCAGGTTTATCTCTCAACT
The DNA here is from genome assembly GCA_020205615.1 of Panax quinquefolius. Classification (NCBI taxonomy): domain Eukaryota; kingdom Viridiplantae; phylum Streptophyta; class Magnoliopsida; order Apiales; family Araliaceae; genus Panax; species Panax quinquefolius. Next base: position 100,052,569 of record CM035169.1, read on the forward strand.
TACAGCAACCTGTGAGCCAATATTCAAGCTATTAAGGAAGAATTCCTCCATGAAATGGAATGATGAGTGCCATAATACCTTCCTTAGAATTAAAGAACAGCTAGTTAAAGCTCCCGTTTTGGTACCACCCAGGGATGATGTTCCCCTATTCATGTACTTGTCCATAAGTGACAAGGCCATGGGCTGCATGCTGGGACAGAAGGACAATAGAGGCCAAGAACGAGCTATCTATTACCTCAGCAAAAGATTCAGCAGCAGTGAACATAAGTACACTCTTATCGAAAAGACGTGTTGTGCTTTAGCATGGGCTTCCATGAGGTTACAGCATTACCTCCATGGTCACACAACCCATCTTATATCCTGTGTGGATCCTCTCAAATACGTGTTCAACAAACCCATGTTAAATTGTCGGCTGTCTAGATGGCAGTTGATCCTACAACAATTTGACATTGTATATGTGACTCAAAAGTCCATCAAAGGTCAAGGAATTGCGGATCAATCGTCGCCGCACCTTCGTGGGATTTCAAACCTTGGAGACATACTTCCTCGATGAGGAATAATGACGATTCAAAGAACACCATCGAGACGATGTCGCCAATCATGGAAGATGTATTTTGATGGAGTCATTAATATGGAAGGTTCTGAGCTGGAGCAGTTCTAGTATCTAAGTACTGGGGAGCAGATATCCATCGCCACAAATTGCGGTTTGTCAAACACCAACAACACAAATTGAGTATGAAGGTCATCTCATGGGGCTGAAACTTGCCCATTCAATGGGCATCAGGCGGTTAACTGTCTTTGGAGATTCAGAGTTGGTAATCAAACAATCCACCAAAATCTATCAAACCAAGGAACTACATTTGCTGCCCTACCATCGGTAAGTTTTATGGATGGTTTTGGAGTTCAAAGAAATCTCCTTTCTACATATTCCTCAAAATAGGAATTACTTTGCAGACGCGTTAGCAACTTTGGCCTCCTTGATTCGCGTATCAGACAAGGAACACTTGCCAGGCATCACAATTTCTCTGCACAAGGCCCCAGCCTATGGGAATTACGTTGGAGAAGTATCGAATGAGGTACCTCCCATCCAACATCCTTGGTATCAGCATATCAAGGAATATCTACAAGATAGATCTACACCCGCGGAAGCGAGCCCGACTGAGAAAAGGCGGATCCATTGAATTGCTATGAAATTCTACTTGAGTGGAGATGCGCTGTACAAAAGAGATGCAGGACTAGGTCTCCTCAGATGTTTAGACAAAGATCAAGCCCAAAGGCTTATGGATGAAATCCATGGCAGAGTCTATGGCCCCCACATGAGTGGCCCCCTCCTTGTCAAGAAGGTCCTTAGGATAGGACATTACTGGCTATCTCAAAAAGCTGACTGCAATGACCACGTCAGGAGATGCTATCAGTGCAAAATTCATGGGAATGCTATACAGGCTCCTCCATGGGAACTCCACAATATGAGTTCACCTTGGCCCTTCTCAATGTGGAGAATGGACGTTATCGGGCCCATTGAGCCTAAAGCCAGTAATGGTCACCAATTTATCTTCACCATGATCGACTACTTTACCAAGTGGGTAGAAGCAGCCTCCTTCCCCAGGGTTACCAAAGAAGTCATCATTGCTTTCATCAGAAACAATGTCATTTGTCGATATGGACAACCAGAGGTGATTGTGTCAGACAATGCTAAGAACCTCAACAACAAAACGATGGAGGAATTATGCAGTAAATTCCACATTAAACATCTTAACTTTGTCATCTATCGTCCAAAGATGAATGGTGCTGTTGAAGCGGCTAACAAAAACCTCAAGAAGATTATGCAAAAGATGTTCGCCAACCACAAAGATTGGCCTGACTTATTGCCTCTTACTCTGTTAGCCTACAGAACCTCAATGCGTACTCCCACTGGGGCAACCCCCTACGCATTAACCTATGGGATGGAGGCAGTGCTCCCCATAGAAGTTGAAATGGAATCCCTCAGAGTGTTGATAGACGCTCAGTTGGATGAAGACCAATGGGTACAAGACAGGTATCACCAATTGTCTCTAATAGATGAACGGCGAACCGCGGCTATCTTCCATGGTCAGTTATACCAACAAAGGATCGCCAAATCCTACAACAGAAAAGTTCGTCTATGGCAGTTCAAACAACATGACTTAGTTTTGAAGAAAATCATTGACAACCAAGATCAATCTAAGGAAAAATTCGCTCCTAACTGGGAAGGTCCGTTTATTTTTAAGGAAGTATTGACAGGAGGCGCTCTCAGATTGCAAGAAATGGACGACAATGAATTTCCACAACTCATAAACTCGAACACCGTGAAACGATACTATGTCTGAAGTGACCATCAAGCAAACATCCTGGTGTTGGATCATCAGATCGCCAGTCATTCCGGTTCTTTAACCCTTTACAAAATACAACTCTTCCACACTTTGCCCCTCAGGGAAACACACTTTTCAAGCCAGCTGATGTGTTAAAAATATGTAACTGCAAGTGCACAGTGTCAAATTGAAGAACTGGCAAGTACAGGTCGAACCCACAGAAACTAGATTAATTCTTTAATATATCCTTAATTAATATTTTAGGCAAATTAGAAATAAATATGGTGGAGAGAATTTATTAACTAAATTATGCAAACTATTAATTAATAACGAAAACTATTAATGAGAAAAGATACCTAGGAATCAGAATCCACCAAATATTAACATAATAAATAATTTAATATTTCCTAAATCAATTCCCAACATATTCTCCTTTCCCTTTAAAAATAATGATTCATATAATTAATATGGGCAAGCATAAGTTATGAAAAATTCACAGATTAACAATAACTTATCAAAACCTCGCAATCAATATAAAAATCATATGCAATTTATGCGGAGGAAAATATGAAGGCGAAAATAATTAGGCATTAATTAAGGAACGGAAAGAAAATATAATTATGAAATACTTAGTTTCATCATAATCCTAGGTATTAGAAATTTATCTAGCCATGGAATTAAAAACAAAACAAATAATATTAGTACTACAATTCGCATGAAATAAGAACAATAATTAAAAAAGAGAATTTCTATTATATAAATAAAAGAAAGTTACAAATACTCACTGACAGTATGTTCCACACGTGATTGGAATAGGAGAGACAAACTCTAAATATCTTCTCCCTCCTACACTAGTGAAAAACTAAGAAAAATAAAATAACAAGTGATCTCTTCTCTCTAAAACAAGAGGCCTATTTATAGGAAAAATAACTTTGAACCCTAATTTAGATTCATTGAACTTGGACACTTCTATTCCCCTTCCATGTAGGATTCAATTTCCCAGTAGCAATCAACTTCTCAAAAAGATCTTCTAGATAGACTTTTCTTTCTCTTGTTGGATTTGAATTGCACACTAAGATTGTTCCACTTCTTTCCTTCTCTTTGTAGGATTCTTCTTGGACATTCCTTATATGAATAAGAGCATTAAATATCGCTTGATCACCAAGATTTTGACTTTATTGCAACAAATATTAAATCCTACAAAATAAAATAAAACACATTAATTTAATAAACTAATATAATTAAAAGGACAAAATTAGGGATAATAAAATGTATGAATTGTGTGTCTATCACTAGCAGCCTGGCTTCTCCGCGTTCCTACAACTTAGGTCATCCCACTACGAATTGAACCTCTCGTATTTGCAGTTTAGCTACCCATACATGGGATCAAACTTCTCATACCTGCAGTTTATCCTCAACCTAGGATTAAACTTTCTCTTCCCCGCAATCTGACCTGCACATGGGATCACGTTTTTCAACTCGCCCTGAGAGGCGAACTACGTCGACCTGATCTCCTCTTCAATAGGAGTACGTAGGCAACCATTTCATATGGCCCGGTCATAATAAAACAAAAACGACAAAAATATTTCTACCCTGTTATCCTTATAAAAACAAAAACAACAAAAACATTCCTACACCATTTCTGCCATATACAGCGTTGAACCTCTTACACCAGGTTTGAACTACGCAGACCTGATCTCCTCTTCAATAGGAGTACGTAGGAAGCCATTCATGGTGCGGTCTCACCCCCTACCAAAACACAAACCATTGTCAAATGGTACTAGAATCATCTTTCAATCCACTACATTTCATTGGCTTCAGACCAAAGGGATGCAATTACCTAAACTCCTCCCAAATAGGAGATTCGGCGACCATCTAAGTTGCGGTCATACCTTGAAGAGCAACACCAATCCATAAGAGATGGAATTAACTAGGCTTCTCCTAAATAGAAATCTTGGCGACCATCTGTGAAAGTGCCAATCTCAAAGAGGAAAGCCACACTCCTCTCCACATTTCCATACAGAAACCAGTCCCAAAACACCAAAGATGGTAGGGATACATACAGATCAATGATCCATTCTGAACTGTCCAGAGACAACTCAATGTCCATCCGTCCAGGAGGAATTCAGAATACATCAAGATCACAAGCCCTGAAGCAGCAGGCAAAATATCAAGCAAATAGAAAAACATATCTAAAAGGGAAGTGATCAAAAATATGTTTCCCTGCTATATATATAATGTTGTTTGATATACACAATGTAAATTGTACATGACAAAATGGCTAAGCTAGTCTGTACAGGAAAATACATGACAATGTTATTTTGTACATTATTTTCGTACGGATGCCTCGCATCTGTAAAATAAAATCAATCCAGCCGAACACTTAATAAAATGGAAGTGCAAAAGGTCTCAATTACGATTGAGCATCAGGGTTTGAAAAACCTTTTTATAAAACATCATTGCTATATCTTGCTAAAAACTGAATTTTTACATAAATTCAAACCCTGTGTATATAGGTACGAATGAGGCATCGCACTACTTCCAAAAAATAGCACATTGACCCACACACAGACACATTCAGATAATATTTTCTTGAAGAGAGGCGGTCACCGTGGTAACACGGATGTCGGGGGGTGCCTAACACTTTCCCTCCGCATAACCAAGTCCCCGGACCCTAATAAATCTCGATTTCACCGACCCGTTTAGCAGTGTCACATCACTGGGTCAATGTGCAAACCTTTTCTCGGTTGTGTTGGTACAACCATTTAAAAAATTAACTAGCGACTCTTAACAACCCATCGTCGACATTATACATGTCGGACCTTTTTCACTTGTTTTTTCAAACAAATCTCACCTAAAATGAGAACACCAAAGAACAAGTAACAGAAAGGGACAACTAAAAATCCCGACCTCGACAACTACCTTTAAAGAATTTAAAAGTGTAGGTCCACCTGAGTTCAAGGGAGCGACGAACCCAATGGAGGCCCAAACATGGGTCAAGGAAATAGAAAAGGCGTTTATAATTACAAACGTAGCTGAGGTGCAAAAGACTTCTTTTGCGACCTACATGATGAACAGGGAAGCCAACTACTGGTAGGAGGCTCACCAGGGTGGGGCTAGAGTTGATGTTGTTACATGGGAACAGTTCAAGAAGGTATTCTTCGAGAACTACTTCCCTACTAGCATGCAAGGGAGGATGGAGATTAAGTTCCTAGAACTTAAGTAGGGGGACATGACGGTTCCCCAATATGCGGCCAAATTCAATCAATTGGCAAGGTTCGCTCCACACCAAGTGGACACGGAGGAGAGAAAGGCACGTAGGTTTGAGCAGGGCTTGAAACCCTGGCTCTATAGTAGGATTTTGATTTTTCAGAGTGCGTCCTATGGGACCATTCTAGAAAAGGCGATAATAGCAGAGGGTGGTAGTGAGGCGTTGACCCAATACCACAAGGAACGAAAGAATAAGGGTAAAGGGGAGGGGGGAAACAAGGCAGAGGTTGCCAGTGGTAGTGGTAATATGCCTAAACAAAAGAGTTTTAACCTTGGGAATACTGGGGTGAAACAAGGGGATCCTAAACATAGGATGGAGGCATGCAAGATATGCGGCAAGACTCATCTAGGAGTCTGTTTAAAAGGGAAAATGAGTTGTTATAATTGTGGGCAGGAGGGTCACATATCTCCCAACTGTCCAAATCCTAAGAAAAGTCGTAGCTGTTTTGTTTGTGGGTCGATGGACCACATGGCAAGAAATTGCCCGAAAAAGGGGGCAGAGGGTAGTAAGGGTTCTGGTAGTGGGAATTTAGCCATTACTGGACCAACACCATCATTGGGTAGACCCTCACCAACACATTTAATATATTTATCCAAGAGATGGTTTCATGGTGGATGTAGTAGCAGGTATCATTCTGGTCAACAAATTAAATGCATATGTGTTATTTAACTCGGGTGCTACTTGTTCTTTTATAGCATGTGGATTTGTAAAGCAACTGGGATTAAATCCTGAAAAGTTAGAAATATCTTTAGACGTTAAGGTAGCAAACGAGGAGATAATTCCCATTGAATACATTAATAGGAATTGTTTTGTAGATATTAGGGGTAACAGATTATCGGTAGATCCTTTACCAATAAGGTTAAGAGAATTCGATGTAATTCTAGGTATGGATTGGTTAATTAACCATAAAGCGATAATAGACTGTCATAGAAAGAGTGTAAACCTAAGGCTTTCTAAGAAACCTGAGGTGGTATTTTATGGTAATAAATCAACGGAACGTTCTTGTTGTCTAACCATGACTCAAGCTAGAAGAATGTTGAAGAAGGAGTGTGTGGGTTATCTGTGTCATGTGGTGGATACCCAAAGAGTGGGAGCATCATTGGAACAAATAGCGATAGTTCAAGAGTTCGCGAATATGTTTCCGGAGGAGTTACCCGGTATTCCGCCAGATAGAGATGTAGAATTTGTGATTGATTTGTTGCCGGGTACGGCACCAATTTTTAAGGCACCATATAGAATGGCGCCAGTAGAAATGAAGGAATTAATGGTTCAATTACAGGAACTATTAGATAGAAAGTACATTCAACCGAGTGTGTCTCCGTGGGGAGCCCCGGTATTGTTTGTAAAGAAGAAGGATGCGTCGCAACGACTTTGTATCGACTATCGAGAGTTGAACAAGTCAACGATCAAGAATAAATACCCGTTGTCCAGAATTGATGATCTATTTGATCAGTTGAAAGGGACAAAGTATTTTTCCAAGATAGATTTGTGTTCGGGGTATCATCAGCTGAAAGTAAGGAAGGAGAATGTACCTAAGATGGCGTTCAGAACTCGTTATGGGCACTACGAGTTTCTGGTTATGTCGTTTGGGTTGACGAATGCGCCAGCCGCATTTATGGATATGATGAACAGAGTGTTCAAGCAGTATTTGGACTAGTTCATTGTAGTGTTCATTGATGATATTCTAGTCTATTCTAAGATGCCAGAGATCATGCTGAACATTTGAGAATAGTGTTAGAAACACTACAAAGAGAGAAGTTATATGTGAAATTCAGTAAGTGTGAATTTTGGCTTGAACAAGTGCAGTTTCTAGGACATGTTATAGATAAAGATGGCATATCCATAGATCCAACGAAGGTGGAAGCAGTAAATGAGTGGGAGTAACTGAAAACGTCAATCGAGGTTAAGAGTTTTCTGGGGTTAGCAGGATACTATAGAAGGTTCATTCAGGATTTTTCTAAATTAGCTACTCCATTGACGAATCTGACGAGAAAGTCGGTGAAGTATGAGTGGACAGAAAAGTGTGAAAATAGTTTTCAAGAACTAAAAAGGAGGTTGAGTGAGGCACCTGTATTATCCTTAACAGATGATACGGGAAATTTTGTAGTTTATAACGATGCTTCACACAAAGGACTTGGTTGCGTGCTCATGCAGCATGTTAAGGTCATTGTGTATGCGTCACGCCAGTTAAAGGATTATGATAAGGTCTATCCTACTCATGACCTGGAATTGGCAGCTGTAGTCTTTGCCTTAAAAATATGGAGACATTATTTATATGGGGAAAAGTGTGAGATATACACGGACCATAAGAGTCTAAAATATATCTTCACACAGAAGGAGTTGAATATGAGGCAGAGAAGGTGGTTAGAGTTGATAAAGGATTACGACTGTGATATCCTGTATCATCCAGAAAAGGCGAACGTAGTAGCTAACGCATTAAGTCAGAAGGGTAGGGAAAAGCTGTCAATGTTAACGATTCAAAATGAGTTAATAACAGAGATGGCAAGGACGGAGTTAGAAGTTAAGTTACCAAGTAAAATGGTGGAGATGCTATTCTCAATAGAGACTCGACCAACGATAGTGGAACGGGTTAAAGAAGTACAGATAAGTACTGAAGAATGCGAGCGAATGAAAAAGATAATGGAAGATGATGTGAAGACTAAGTATAACCTTGATAAAGAAGGTTTACTTCATTTTGAAGGAAGAATTTGGGTTCCAAATAATTCTGACTTAAAAGAAGAGATCATGTGTGAGGCTCATAATTCGAGGTACTCGATACATCCTGGTAGTACTAAGATGTACCAAGACCTTCATCAGGACTTTTGGTAGCCGAACATGATTAGGGAGATCGCAGAATATGTTAGTAAGTACTTAACTTGTCAAAAAGTTAAGGCTGAACACCAAAGACCAAGTGGGTTGTTGCATCCACTAGAAATTCCGGAGTGGAAATGGGAGCATATCACCATGGACTTTGTGGTGGGACTTCCAACAACGAGAAAAGGATACGATTTTATTTGGGTGATAGTGGATCGGTTAACTAATTTGGCTCATTTTCTACCAATAGGAATTAGGTATAACCTAGAGCAATTAGCTAAGCTTTATGTCAAAGAAATCATTTCTATACATGGAGTACCTGCTTTGATTGTGTCTGATCGTGATCCACGATTCACGTCAAACTTTTGGAGGAGTTTGCAAGAGCAATTGGGAACGCATTTGAGATTGAGAAAGGCATATCTTCCACAGGCGGATGGACAAAGTGAATGGACAATTCAAACGCTAGAAGATATGTTAAGATCTTGTGTTATGGATTTCAAGGGGAGTTGGGACGAACATCTACCTTTGGTGGAATTCGCTTACAATAATAGTTTTCACGCTAGTATAGACATGCCGCCTTACCAAGCGTTGTATGGTAGGTAGTGCATAACACCACTTTTCTAGGATAAAGTAGGTGAACGTCGAATGTTGGGACCAGAGATGGTGCAATAAATGGCAAATATGGTTGAGTTAATAAGAACCTGATTGGTAGCAGCTCAGAATAGACAAAGAAAGTATTTAGATCCTCATTAAGAGAAAAGGGAATTTGAAGTAGGATCGTATGTCTTTCTAAAAGTGTCTCCTTGGAAGGGGAAGATACGTTTTGGGAAGAAAGGGAAGTTAAGTCCAAGGTTCGTAGGACCTTTTGAAATCTTAAGAAGGGTAGGAGAGGTAACTTATGAAGTAACTTTACCTCCAGAAATGGAAATAATACACAATGTGTTTCACGTGTCAGTGTTGTGTCCTTATACACCGGACTACAAGCACGTAATAGAATATGAGTCTATTCATGTAGAAAAAGACTTAACGTATGAAGAACTTCCGATTCAGATTGTTGATAGGAAAGAACAAGTCTTGAGAAATAAAGTAATACCTTCAGTAAAGGTAATTTGGAGTAACCACGATGCTGAAGAAGCAACGTGGGAACTCAAAAGTAAAATGATGGAAAAGTTTCCTCGTTTGTTTATGTAAGAATAGCGAGATTCTGGGGACAGAATCCTTAACAGGAGGGAAGAATGTAACGCCCGAGAATTTCGAATTCTTAATGAATTAAATTTTTATTTGATTATGTGGAATAAATGAATTTAATTGATTAATTATGTGAGTAAGGTGTTTGTAGGTCGTTCTATGACCTAGAATGTGTGAATGTGGTTAGTAACCTGGCTATGTGCAAGGATTAGTTGTTTTGAATTATCAAGATGAAAAGGAATGTTTTCTGAGAATTTTCCCGTAAAAACACTATTCATCCAATTTCGTTCGGAGCTTAGGTTTGAAATTCCGAGGAATGTGTAATGATAGAATATGAAGATATTATGGAATATCCAATAATATTTTCGTTATGGCAAACGAAGTTTTTGCCTGCTGACTTAAAACCTAAGGGTTTGTGAAAGAGATTTCTGAAAGGGAAATGTAATGCGTATACTCATTTTGGTTATTATACGTATGAGATACGAGTATTATACTAGTTAGAATACGAGTATGATATTAAGAATGGTACGACGTATAATACGAATATCGTATGAGTATTGGACGAAGAGAATACGGAAGTATACGCGTAGAATACGAATATTGTTAATGGATTATGAGTTAAGGATTTTGGTATAATCCAATTGGACTTGGACTAATAGCAAGCCCAACGAATTAAGTAAGCAAGCCCAAGTCAAGGCCCAATATTAATTAAAGACAAGCCCAATCCAAGAAGTTAAATCGCGGGTCGAACCGGTGGGTCACAGGATGGGTAAAACCCATGGGATGACCCATGAAGGAGGTGGGTCGGCCACTTGATGGCCAAGTAAAGTGAACTACTTTATTAACAAGTATTTTGCTTGGTGATAAAGTAGTGAATAGTAAGGAGGTGGGATTTGGACCATTTTGTCCCCATATTGATTTCCCATAAATACAAAGCAAGGGTTGGCCTTTTAATGTTTTGTAAACATTGTCCAACTATATTGAGAGAGAGAAGAACTAGAAACATTTAATCACTCTACTTCCAAGTAAACAATAAGACATTTTATAAGAACGTGAAGAACGACAAGGTAAATTCTCATAAACCGTAGTCTTCATCTTTTTTTATTTCTTTCTCGTAGAAGAATCGTAGATTGGTGGAGCATGTTTATTAAGGAGGTATAAGGATGTCTATTAATGATCAAATCATTGATAAGTCATGACCAAATAGAAATCGTAAGTGTTTACATGAGCTAAAACCGTAGAAAGTTAGGAACGTGAACTTAGTTGTGATCGGATAATTTGAAAACCGTCATAGCTAGGGTATGTGCATATTGTTTGGTTAGGATGTATATGATGAATCAATGGAGTGTTCCATTTGATTTGGCTTATAGAACACGAGTAACGAAGTTATGGCTAATTTTGCGAAAATAGACGTTAAACGTCGAAAACGTAGAAATCTCGAATTAAGGGTCAAAAGTTGTTATGTGACTTGAAAACATTATTTTCCAATGTCAACACATTAGATAAGGTACTTAAGAGTCGTGGATGCAAGAATCGTCAAATTCTGACTTATAATGAAGAAAACGAGTATTGAACGGTTGAAAACGTTAAACGAACGCTCAAAGGTGAATTCCGAGTTAACGGATTCGAAAGTGTAAAATTATTATATGAACACGTAAAGAATGTAATTTGTAAGTTGTGGACTTTCAAATGAGTCAATTCGGATGTAAATCGGATAAATTAGGAAGCTGGGAGTTTTGTTACAAAAGCAAACTGTTTTGGCCAAATGGTGTAGTGCTGAGGTGAGCGCCAGTAAGCCAAAACCAAAGATAAAAAGGTCTGTATTTGTAGGTCGGGATCCCCGTGAGTCCTCGTTAATCGGTGCCGCAGAGCCGAGTTTGTACTAGGGATGTCGCGCCGCAGCGCCGGTAGTGTAAAAATGTTGACCATGTTAGGTTTTGTTCCAGTTGAATGTGAACCTAAAGTAAGACATTGAAGGTACTTAATTTACATAATAACATGGAACTTTAATCACTTATAAAGTGATAACGTTAGAAGATTTAGTATGGTTTAATAGAAATTAAACAAAGAAAGCGTGAACGTAATAAGTAAACCGAGAATGATGTTCAACGTTGGTAGTTCACCAATAATGATCAAATGTCGATTAATAACGTAAGAACGTTAATGAGCCATAACGAAGCATAGCAAATCAAATTGACTTTGTTAAACGAAGTTAACTCAAGTAAGACATAGAAGAGAAAAAAGTTGGTTAGGGACAATAAAGTGAGTTATTTGATAACTAATTAGAATGTGCTATGTGAATATATCATGTAGATCCTGTAAAGACTGAGAACTGTTGAATTATATATTCAAAGACGCTTAAAGGCAAGTCTTTCTTAACGCTTGTCTAACCTCCGAGTTAGCCAAGTTTTCTGTGATTCATGTTATGAGATGCATGAATGGTTTTAAAGAAAGAGTCGATGCCTGTTTTACCTTGGCTAGACAAGTATTGAAGAATTGATTGATTTGTTTACAAGTCTTTTGATATAGAACTGTTAACGTTATCCTATGCTAAGTATTTGGTACGGATGTAAAGGTAAGTTTTCTATGTACAAACAAAAGTATTTTCATCGATTATTCGATGGGCACGCGAGGTTGCCAAATGTTAAACGTAAATATGTTTAACGAAAGAGTGTTGATCAACATAAAGTACAATAGGCTGATCACCTAAAAGTGCTCATAAGTAAAGACGGATGGATGGCCTTAGTGTCGGATGTCCTTTTCAAGTATGAAAACGAAAAGAGTATGTTCATGGTCTTTTGACCGGTTCAGAATTCCTAAGTTATTATATATACTTTGGAATTGTTGTTATGAAATGAGAAGTACTATTTAATGTTTCTTAGTTCTTTATAGTTAATTGTTCAGTTATGGAAGAAAAGCATGTAATTTCTAATGTGATATTCATATGATTCCTTGTTAAGACTTGCTGAGCTAGTTATGCTCATTCTTGCTTGAACCATATGTTTGCAGCTAAAGCTGAACAAACTGAGAGGTCTAAGAGAGATAAAGGCCAGGCTAAAATGGATAATTGATCGTCCTGTAATAGATTAGTGTATTTGTATGTAATATACTTATGAAGAACAAAGAATGTATTCGGTTATGAACCTGGGAAAGGATTTATTACGAATGTAATAAGAATATAGTAAGTACAATCATTTTGTTGTTATCTCAATGGAATGACTGTATGAATTGTAGTATCGTGGAGCACCATCTATCGGGTTTGAAGATACCCGGATTTGGGGGCGTCACAATGCATCATGTGTATATAGAAAAAGGTGGAAAGTATGGGCAAGAGTGACATATTTTCTCTCATTGCCCAATCTAAAAATTAATGGATTTTATAGGTACTGTTCTAATAAGAAGGCAGAGGAAATATATAAGATGAAGATGGATCTTCGTAATAGTAAAGATAATAAGGGAGATATAATAATATCTTATAAAAGAAAATGAAGATACATATGTGTGTAGTGTGTAGTTTGTAATGTGTAAGTTCCAAACTTTTGTATAAGTTAAGAAATGTTAGTAAATCCTAACTTCCGGGATGTAATGAAGGGATATATAAGATATATGGCAGTAGCTATAAGATGAACTGTTGTCTGTAATAGTATGGTATTCATAATGTAGGAATTCTTTGGGGAAATTAGTGATAATTTATAAATCATTAGTCGGTCAGGTACTTTTTCTTTGAGTGTATAGAATATATATATTACTAGTTGAATATATAACTTCTACACGTGAAATGCACATTTATGTTTTCTAAACTGATTTGATTATTATACATATCTTTAGTTATAGTTATCTTTAGATAAATGGCATCACAAGGAAGGTCACAACCAGAAATCAATGCAAAACAAATAGAGGCAAATTTAATCCAATAGTTGATCAACATTTTGTTAGGAGCCTTACAGGGGAGGTCAGAGAATTCACCACCAGCCGAACCTAATACACTAAGAATTACCTTAGACTTTAAGTTAGCTAGACCATCTGAGTTTAAAGGGACCGAAGAACTGATAAGAGCTATCATAGCTAAATCAAAGAATGAAGCATTAAAGAAATGTCGCAGAAAGAAGAGAAATAACAATGGGTAAAAAGAAAACACAAGTAGAAACTACAATAATAAAAAAAAGAAAGTGGGATGTCAGTTTTCCTAATAACTCTGAGAAAAGGAGAAATAATTGTAAAAACAATGTCAGCAAGGGAGGAAATAACAACACCAAACAAAGAAATGATCGATGTCGAATTTGCGGGAAGAATCACAGCGGATTATGTTATTTTAGTGGGACTAAGTGTTTTACTTGTGGAGAATTGTAATAAGAATAAGATCAAATGTTTCAAATGTGGGGTGAAGGGACACATTGTTAAATTTTGTCCAAAACCCAAAAATCTTAATAAAGGGGAAAACCAATACATCTATATAACTCTATACCAATAGTAGCAGGAGAAGTTGGCCAGAGTCGTCCAAAGCACTAGAACATTTAACATAACAATGAGGGATGTTTATGTTTCACAAGATGTGGTAACAAGTATTATCCCAAATTGATACTATAAATACTTACGTATTATTCTACTCTGATGCTAATCATTCGATTACATCTATTGAGTTTGTTAATGCCATGTAAAGACATAAATATACTTTTCCGTGTAGAAATTGCTAATAAAGAAATAATTTTGTATAGTGATTAAAGAACACAAATTTTCAATAAACCTTATTTCTTTGTAGTTAGGAAAGTTGATGTAATTCTAATAACGAAATTATTGGTAAACTGTGGAACAAAGTTAGATTGAGAAGATAGTAAACCTTAAGGTTATAAAGAAGTAATAGATGATGTTTAGTGATAGTATTCTTTTGATTAAGGAAAATGGTGTAAGTTATAAAGTCTGTTAAGAAAGAAAAATGAATATTTTTTAAAGTTACTTTACGAATATCCAAAGTATGAAAATGGTAATAGGTTAGACAACCATAGTAGAAGAAATTATTAGGATTTTGTTCGGATAAAAATCTTGGATCAATGATCTATTGAAAGAAATGGAGAAATTTTCGAGGATAAATTTGAGAAGTATTATCAGTTAAAGGTGAATTAAGGAAATGATCTAAAAATATCATTATGGTTATTACTAGTCTTGGTGAAGTAGTTCAAGTTGAGAAATGAGTTAGTTGCAGTTATAGGCAAGACACAAGAGTATTGGGAGGAACATTTAGTAATAATATTAAAAGCCTTAATTAACAATGAGCTACTGATAAAAGAGTTTAATAAACTTAAGATTAAGGTAAGAGTATCAACAAACTCTACCCAGAGGTTAATTGTTATAGAGAATGGTTCGACCTTAATAGACAGAGTTCAAGACATACATAAGAAAGATAAAGAGTGTCAAAAGTATAAAACCAAAATGACTTATGAAAGGAATATTAAATTCAGAGTAGATAGAGATAGGGTATTAAGATACAAAGAGAGAATTTGATGAGAATTTATAAAAGGAGGCACCGAAGCCAGACTATCCTTGGGGATGCCAAGTTGGTCGGTGGCAAACTGATAAGTACCATTATGAAGTCTTATGGTTAAAATACCATGAAAGTCACAATTTGGTACAATTTGATCAGAATTGAAGAATGAAGAAGGCATAATCTCAAAGATATAAAATACAAGAAAATAAGTCAAAGAATTTCCAAAAGGAAAAAAGAAAGAAAATTATTAAGATTTGAAGGAGGAATTTAACTAAATATTTTAGGTGGTCGAACATGAAACGATAATTAATATAGTGGGTAAGTAAATGTCTTATGTATCAAAAGGTTAAAATTAAACACCAAAAGTTGAATATATTGTTATAACCTTTACTAATTTCTTAGTAAAGATAGGAACACACGATCATGGAATTAGTAATAGATCCTCCTGTCACACAGAAAAGCTATAATGTTATAATTAACCGTCTCACCAAATCAATCTCATCTTCTGCCTATTAATGTTACTTTTAATTTAGATTAATTAGCCAAGTTGTACATAAATGAAATAAGTTCTAGGTATATAGTTCCTGTCTCTATAGTGTCAAATTCAAGATTTACAAACTTCAAAGGAAGTTGGGAGCCTTGTGTAGAAGTTGCCTACAATAGTTACCATGCTAGCATAGGAACGCCACCATATAAAGCCTTGTGCGGTATAAAATATAGAACACCTTTGTGTTAGGATAAAGTCAGGGAAAGTTAAAATACTAAAATCTGATATAGTTGAAAGTAGTATGCACACAAGCCAATCATGTTTGATGATAAAGCATATACTTTGTAACAATTTTATTCATTTATTAATAAAAAGTATTAATTTATTAAAGGCTTTTAATTATCTAGATGATGCTGTTTTATAATATGTGATAAACCTATAGTTTTAAGCAATGCTTTTAGAATAATGATGATGATCATTTTAATGAGATCTAAATTCTTAGAAAGCTTAAAACTAAAATAGTTCCCAAACGTTGGATTACTAAATTGGGGATTAGTCAATCCGGATAGATTGTTACATACGTTGCTTGCTCATTGGATGAGGATGATTGATCTCATGATCATTTGTGTGGAGACACTAAAGCAAGTATGTAGGTGCTTATTAGAGAATAAGTTCACTGAACGTGGCTCGCTAAGGAATACCTAATGGAGTTTTACTTGCCTGTCAATAGGAATTCCTGTAGTGATAGTAGTACAAGTGATCCTTGGACTTGAGATCATCATAGTATCTTGTGTATGATGAGTTATACTTTGACTTATTCCTTAAGACCCTTAGGGTATATCAAAGGGTATGCTTGGGTATAATAAGTTATACATGGAGATAATGTATGATCAATAAAGAATCTACCACTTCTAGTAAAAAGAGAAATGTCCTATGTGATTCGATAAATGACAACCCAAAGTAGTCCTTGGTTAAGCGAGAATGAAATTAGAAAGGAGTTTCTAATTTGCATTATTTAGAGTTGTGCATTTAAGAGTCGAAATACATATAATTAAATAAAATAAGACTTGACAGTAATTTCATGTCTTATATTTAATTGGGACATTGTATGATGGAAGGATTGAATTGTACGGTAACTATTTACTCAAAGGTTCTTTTATGTTTAATGTTGAAATCTATATTATCTGGAAAGTCGTTGATCGCTAGGGAGGCTTATCCCTATTGTAGAATAAATATTATTTATTTAAATAAATTAATAGTTTAATTTATTTATTTAAATAAGATTAGAATTGTTCTAATTTATTTATTCACAACCGGTTTAATATGGAGAACCTAAAGGGTCACATCATAAAAGGAAGAATAATTATTTAAGAAGTTAATGGCATAATTGTAATAATATGGTAAGTATATTTAATTTAATCTATGGTAATAGAATAAATTAAATAGCTTAATATTTATTATTTAATATTTTAGAAATATTAAATATAAATTAATAAGAGAATTCTTATTAATATTATTACAATTATTATTATTTTAATTTCTAAAAGAGTTTAGGAATTAATTTAATATAAGTACTCTCATTTATTCCTAATAGGATTAGGAGGGAAAATTAGTTAAAGGAGTTTAATTAATTATCCCTAATAAGATTATGGAGTCCATTTAATTAAAAGAGTTTAATTAAATAAATAATACCTTATTTTTAATAGGGTTACTTGATATCTTTATAAGAGGAGTCTTATATCAGATATCGATATACGTTATTTCCAATTATTGGAGAGTACGCTCCTTTTCTATAGAGATAGAAAACAAGAGTTTTGCCAAATACCCATCTTCTTGAATTCTACTTCTTCCTTGGTGGATCACCTCTAGAGGCCAAACACTTGGGTAGCTAACGTTGATCAAAGGATTGAACCTAACCCGGTGGATTCAAGTTGAACGCGAAAAGGATTGGAGGTGAACTTGTACCTGAGGAAGCTCAGATCTTCAAGGGTATGATTCTTGTTCTTTCTTTTTCGTTTAATTAATAATTGTGCATAAAGGGTGATCCGGGTATATGGTTTGTAAAATTTTTAAAACTCTGATTTTCACGTTTCCGCATATTTTGTGCAATTTGATTGCGTTCATGAATATTACAAACCTAACACTGGCATCAGAGCCAAACTTTTATGCAAATTATTAATTGTTTTGATTTAATATGTATATTGATATGTGTTTAGAACAACTTAATTGGGCATAAACTGTTGTATAAAATTTATTAAAAAAAACGAAATCGCGAAACCTGTTTTACTTTTTCCTGAATCAGGTGTCCACGCATATGATATATCAGGAAGCATTCACATGGATTATATGATATTTCATATATTATATTTTATATATAGAGAGAATCTTGTTTATCCTGGACTTCAAGGTATACAAGATTAAAGGAAACTTCACAAGATATCATATAAGCGTGAAATGTCACCATGTTTCATACGGATTATATATAATGTATATATATTGATTTATAATGGGACGGTTATTATATATATATATATATATATATTAATAATTTTATAATTCAAATAAAAGTTTATTTTAATTTTAAAATAAAAGGTTTATTTTAATTTTAAAATTAAATTTCATGCTAACTAATTAGAGTTGGAATTGGATTCCATGATAACTAATTGGAGTTGAAATTAGATTCTATGTTTCCTTAAATAAAGGAGTTTATTTAGATATGAAATAAGATTTCATATTATTCAAAATAAAGGAGTTTATTTGTGAATAGGAAAGAGAATCCTAATTTCCTTAAATAAAGGAGTTTATTTAGATATGAAATATGATTTCATATTATTCAAAATAAATGAGTTTATTTGTGAATAGGAAAGAGAATCCTGTTACCTTTAATAAAGGAATTTTTTTTACATGGAATTAGATTCCATAATTAATTAAAATAAAGGAGTTTATTTTGATTA
Organism: Panax quinquefolius; assembly: GCA_020205615.1. NCBI lineage: Eukaryota > Viridiplantae > Streptophyta > Magnoliopsida > Apiales > Araliaceae > Panax > Panax quinquefolius. Next base: position 100,071,092 of record CM035169.1, read on the forward strand.
AAGATTTTGATTAAAATAAAATAGTTTGTTTTATTCAAAATTGGATAAATTAAAATAAAATAGTTTTATTTTGATTTAAATTTGGATTAAAATAAAGGAGTTTATTTTGATTCAAAATTAGATTTTATACTAACTTAATTTGCCCATTAAATGATATCAATATATATATTGAATGTTTATTATTCATGAGATGGATGTTATTTATTGATACATATGGTGATGTGTATGATAATAAATGGGATTGATTATGGACTATTGACCGATGTGATTGGATTTTATTTTAGTTGGATGCATGAATGTATGGGTTTTATTAAATGGGGTCTGCGTGCACCTCGCCTTCTCTAATTTTTCTTAATGTAAATTCTATCTCCTCCTATGTACTTCCCTCGATCACGATCAAGGTTTCTATTTATTTTAAATAGTTTTGTAATAGAATAGTTAGAATTAATTTTGAAGAATTGGAGATCAAGGAACAAGGATCGCTTGAAGACCCGTTTGTAATGGAGCCCGGGTTTAAATGTAATAGTTATATTTAAATATTAATTCTTGCACCCTTAGGGTTTGACCTTTTGGTTCACTTGGTGGCTTTAGTGAACCAAACTAGAATAAAAGTCCATAATCAATCCAGGTAGAATATAGTATTCTATATGTGCATGCTTATACTATATATATTATATATTATGCAAACATGCTTCGCATGTTCATTAATATGACGCGTATTTTATATATATATATATATGTTTATGCGTGCTAAACAAGATGAGACAAATTAATTGCAAACCCCTCAAATTTTTTATATTAAGTCCTAAGCGTTCAAAGATATTTGGAATATCGAACGTCGCCTTCTAGCATGATAAAATTAATAGAGTATTAAATATTTAATATGAGTTTGTTGTGTCACCACAAGGCAAGTATTGAGTATTTAAGATGTTAATTTATCACATTTGATGCTTATAAAGAAAATTGAACAATATTGTTTTGTTGTGTCACCACAAGGATGATATTTTTCTCTTTTGAATATATGGAGTGCTAGGTTGGACTTAACTTAAATCATTTTAGTTAGGATGTTACACACTTGACCATTATGATATAAAAGGCAAAATACAAGGAGTTACATAGTTGATGTAATTGATGAGAGTTGTCTACCTATTTATTTATATATAGTTTGTTGTGTCACCACAAGGCTATATACATTTGAAATGGGATCCTTATTCTCACTAGCATATCTTTAATTAGATATTAGAAACTATATATTGAGGGTAATATAGTTTGAAGAAAATAGTGGGAGATACCAATTTAAAACAAGACCTAATTTATTTTGGTAATTAATAAAAGAATGTATGCTAAAATGTTGTTAAGAACAAATTCATTTACAGAATTTTTATAATGTCTAAATTACTATCACTGCGAAGCATATTAGATGTTATTTAATCGGACCGTATTAAACGGATTGGTTAAGGAAATTGAGAAAAGTTCTCACGGCTGAAAAAGCTATCTTATGTCCTTAATACTCCTATCCATGCAATGGTTGCAGACATAGCCTCTGAAGAAGAGATTGCTACTTTTAGAAAGTGGAAAGATGATGCATAGTTGGCTCAATGCATCATGCTTGCATCCATGAGTAACGAGCTTCAGCGTTAGCATGAAACTATGGATGCTCTTACTATATTCCTGCACATCAAGTAGTTGATGGTGAGGAAAGTAGGACTGATAGATATTAGATATCTAAGGAGCTCTTCCGATCTAGAATGACCGAAGGCACTATAGTACAAACACATGTCCTAATGATAATCAATTTGATTGATCAATTAGGACAACAGGTTTTGTCATGGATGGAGAGTTGAGCCAAGATTTGATCTTGCAGTTACTCCCGGACTCCTTTCACAATTGTTATGAATTTTTCATATGAACAAGCTAGATATCAGCCTCGTTGATTTGCTTAACATGTTGAAAAATGTTGAGAGTCACTTTCCAACCAAGAAAGACCATATCTTACAGGTAGGGGCCAAAGGATCTTCTAAAAAGAAGAATCATTCTAAGAAGGTAAATAGAAAAGGCCAAAATAAAGGATAATAAGAACAAAACTGATACAGATAGCAAAGGAGTTTGCTTCCTTAATAATAAGCACGGACTTTGGAAAGAAACTGCGAGAAGCATCTTACAGAGTCTAACCAAAGAAGCTTAGTGAAGTTTCGGTTACAAATACAAATTTGTTCATGATTTAAAATAAATTTTTCTTTAAGTCAAGGTTCTACTTGGGTATTGGATACCGACTTTGGTTATCATAAATATAGATTTATGAAGGGACCAAACAGAAGTAGAAAGCTAAACAAATATAAGTAAACCTATGTGTGGGAAATGAAGCAAAGGTTGCTGCATTAGCCATAGGAACTTATAGTTTAGCACAGCCTACGGGCAAATCTATTAAGTCAATAAGTTGTTATTTTATTCCAGTTCTCGTTGGAAACATTATTTCCATTTTATTGTTGGACAATGAAATCTTTGGTATTATATTTAAGAACAATTGTTGTTTTATTTATAATAATAATGTTTTGTATATAGAACTGAAATATTACTTAATAGATTTTGTATACTTGACTTACGTAAAAAATTATTTTACAAAATGAACAAACTAGTATAAGAAAAGGAGATGATCATTCAAAGAGTTGAATGTGTTTATTTGCTGAAATACAAGTGTGAATTATTTGAAAGGTTCAAAGAATTCAAAAGTGAAACTAATTTGAAAAGTATTAAGATTCTTTGATCGGATCAAGGAAGGAATACTTGTGCAATGAGTTTCTAGATCATCTCAAATGATTTTCTCATAATGGACGCCTCCTAATACGCAATAATTGATTGATGTATCTGAAAGGAAAAAACGTACCTTGTTGGACATGGTGCGGTCCATAATGATTTTACCGACATTCTAGTATCCTTCTAGAAAAATGTCCTAGAAATGGCTACATATCTACGGAAAAGGTAACCTCAAAATCCGGCCCCAAGACTCCATAAAGGTTATGGACAGGGAGGATTCCTAATCTTAAGTATGTTAAGATAAGGGGTTGTCCAACTTATGTGAAAAGGTTTCAAAGGATAAGCTTGGGACAAGATTTGACAAGTGTAGATTTATGGGACATCCTAAAGTAAGTTTAGGGTATATGTTCTATAATCCTACTTAGCAAAAGGTGTTTGTTGCGAAACACACTACCTTCTAAGATAAAGGTGTTTATCAGTGAAGGGGCTAGTGGGAGGATAATAGATCTTGAAGAGTTCAAGAACCACAAAACACTATAAGTCAAATAAGAGGAACTTGTAGATAGACCTATTGTACCACAACCAAATCGTAAATCGGAATAGCACTAGAAGATACGGGAGGTATGGATTCATCATGGATGATGATGATGAGGTACGATCATAGAAGATGATGATCCGATTACATACGATGAGGTAAGAGTTGTAGACACTCAGAGAAATGGATTGAAGCAAGTTTCTCAAATATGGAACATTCGTTTTGATGAGACAATCAAAAGAGTTTGATTTTATCAAAAACAAGAATGAACCAAGTGTGTACAAAAGGGTCAGTGGGAGCATCGTGACATTCCTAGTATTATATGCTGATATACTATGGATAAGGAATGACATACCAATGCTACAATCAGTAAAGATAAAGTTGTCTAAACATTCCTCCATGAATGATTTGGGAAGAGTATCTTAATTAGGGATATAAATCTATATAGATAGATTTAAGAGGATGCTCGACTTAACCCAAGGAACGTATATTCATTTGTTGCTAAAGTTATTTAGCATGGCAAACTCCAAGAGATGTCTCATGTTGAAGAGTCATGGAGTGTATCTCTCTTAATAGTCCCCATAGACTCAAAAAAGAGAGATCGCATGAGTAACAATCATGTATGCAATGAAATATACGAGACTTGATATTGATGGTCATATTCTGGAGAAGATCACTGTAAGACAGTGAAAAACATCTTAAAGTACTTAATCGGCACTAAGGATGTGATAAGATTTATGGTGAGTCTGAATTAAAACTAGAGGGCTTAACAGACTTAAGTTTTTCAGACAGACCAAGACGACAGAAAATCCACTTTAAGGTAAAGGGTTACCTTGAACGGTGGTGCAGTGAATTTGAAAGGTTTCAAACAGCAAAGTGTTGCTGATTTAGTGATAAAGACAAAGTATATAGCTATAAATGAAGCTGCAAGTTGATTGTTTGGATGATAAGTTCATTACAAAACTAGGAATAGTTCTTAAGTCTCATCTTGGATCTAAACATGTGTTGTGGCACTTTCACTTGATTATAGGATGGGAAGTCACTATAGAGATAGTGGACTCTCAAGAATAACATTACATATCCATTAACTAAAGCTTATCCAACAGCAGGATAATTGTCACTTAGAGAAGTAGAGTATGAGATACCATGACGATTGGCTTTAGTGCAAGTGGGAGATTGAAAGTAGTATTCACACAAGCCAATCATGTTTGATGATAAAGCATATACTTTGTAACAATCTTATTCATTTATTAATAAAAAGTATTAATTTATTAAAGGCTTTTAATTATCTACATGATGTTATTTTATAATATGTGATAAACCCATAGTTTTAAGCAATGCTTTTAGAATAATGATGATGATCATTCTAATGAGATCTAAATTCTTAGAAAGCTTAAAACTAAAATAGTTCCCAAACGTTGGATTACTAAATTGGGGATTAGTGAATCCGGATAGATTGGTACATACGTTGCTTGCTCATTGGATGAGGATGATTGATCTCATAATCATTTGTGTGGAGACACTAAAGCAAGTATGTAGGTGCTTATTAGAGAATAAGTTCACTGAACGTGGCTCACTAAGGAAGACCTAATGGAGTTTTACTTACCTGTCAATAGGAATTTATGTAGTGATAGTAGTACAAGTTATCCTTGAACTTGAGATCATCATAGTATCTTGTGTATGATGAGTTATACTTTGACTTATTCCTTAAGACCCTTAGGGTATATCAAAGGGTATGCTTGGGTATAATAAGTTATACATGGAGATAATGTATGATCAATAAAGAATCTACCACTTCTAGTAAAAGAAGAGAAATGTCCTATGTGATTCGATAAATGACAACCCAGTAGTCCTTGGCCAAGGCGGAATGAAATTAGAAAGTAGTTTCTAATTTACATTATTTAGAGTTGTGCATTTAAGAGTCGAAATACATATAATTAAATAAAATAAGACTTGACAGTAATTCCATGTCTTATATTTAATTGGGACATTGTATGGTGGAAGGATTGAATTGTACGGTAACTATTTACTCAAAGGTTCTTTTATGATTAATGTTGAAATCTATATTATCTAGAAAGTCGTTGATCGCTGGGGAGGCTTATCCCTATTGTAGAATAAATATTATTTATTTAAATAAGTTAATAGTTTAATTTATTTATTTAAATAAGATTAGAATTGCTCTAATTGATTTATTCACAACCGGTTTAATATGGAGAACCTAAAGGGTCACACCATAAAAGGAAGAATAATTATTTAAGAAGTTAATGGCATAATCATAATAATATGTTAAGTATATTTAATTTAATCTATGGTGATAGAATAAATTAAATAGCTTAATATTTATTATTTAATATTTTAGAAATATTAAATATAAATTAATAAGAGGATTCTTATTAATATTATTACAATTATTATTATTTTAATTTCTAAAGAGTTTAGAATTAATTTAATATAAGTACTCTCATTTATTCCTAATAGGATTAGGGAGGAAAATTAGTTAAAGGAGTTTAATTAATTATCCCTAATAAGATTATGGAGTCCATTTAATTAAAAGAGTTTAATTAAATAAATAATACCTTATTTTTAATAGGGTTACTTGATATCTTTATAAGAGGAGTCTTATATCAGATATCGATATACGTTATTTCCAATTGTTGAAGAGTACGCTCCTTTTCAATAGAGATAGAAAACAAAGATTTTGCCAAATACCCATCTTCTTGAATTCTTCTTCTTCCTTGGTGGATCACCTCTAGAGGCCAAACACTTGGGTGGCTAACGTTGATCAAAGGAAGGAACCAAACCCGGTGGATTCAAGTTGAACGCGAAAAGGATTGGAGGTGAACTTGTACCTGAGGAAGCTCGGATTTTCAAGGGTATGATTCTTGTTCTTTCTTTTTCGTTTAATTAATAATTGTGCATAAAGGGTGATCCGGGTATATGGTTTGTAAAATTTTTAAAACTCTGATTTTCACGTTTCCGCATATTTTGTGCAATTTGATTGCGTTCATGAATATTACAAACCTAACAATAGTTCCACAAACCATTGAGATAATTAGGATTATACGCGAGAGCTTACAAGCATCTCATGAATAATAGAAAACGATGAGAGTTTATGGTTGAGAATCATGTATTCTAAAATGTGTTACCTTTTTGTAAGAAAAGAAAATTGGGTCCGAGATTCGTTGAACTATTTTAGATATTAAGAAGCATAGATGAGGTAGCCCTACCTCCTAAATAAGAATACATTCATAATGAATTTCACATATCCGTACAACGATCGGATAAACCTGATGAAAAAATAATGTTATAAATTATGAAGTTGTCCAGATTAAGAAAGATATATTTTGGGTAGAAGTTCTTATTCAGATAATTGATCAAAAGGAACAAGTATTGAGAAAATAATATCATCAATTAAAGTAATCTAGACAAATCAGAACATTAAGGAAGCTACGTGAGAGCTCGAGGATAGAATACGAGAAAATTTCCTCACATTTATTTCATAAAATGTATATTAATTTTGGGACGAAATTCTTATAAGGGGAAGTGTAGACACACGAAATTTTTTGCATACCTGTTACTAACATTGCAGGAGGGCAGAATCGTCTTTCAGAGATAACCTCGAAGACAAACCTCGATTCAATCTCAAGACAACCAGGATATTCAAGATACTATCTCTAGGAGATAACCCCGAGATATCCAGCTCAGTCCCGAAAATACCACTGGAAGTTTCAACCTCAATCCCAGAAATAACACTGGGAGTTTCAGTTTCAACCTCGGAGATAACCATGAGGAATGCAGTTCAAATACCAGAAATCAAACCGGAGAAGACCATCTCATCTCGGAGATAACCACGAGATACTCAGTCTCAGTCCCGAAAACAACACCGGGAAAGATAGTATCAATCTCGGAGACAACCCTGAGGCATGCTGTTGAAGTTCCAGAGATAACCCTGGAAATGCTTGTTTCAAACCCATACAAGTAGCTTCAAACACTCGAAAATAGCCCCGAGGCACTCATTCCCCAAGCCCGGAGATAACCCTGGAAAGTAAGGCACACCTCAGAAACAACCATGAGGTTGGTCAACACCTGCAGCAGTCCAATCTCAGAGATAACCCTGAGCAACAACCGCTAAATCAGCTCAAATCAGAGATAACCCTGGTGAAGGGTAGAATTGTCATTTTGCCATCCCAAACCCACATCGCGTCGTCTCAACAACAATGTACATACATTCTACACAGCAATGTCCTACAAGAACCAAAGAACGCCAATCTTGAGTGACTACTGCACAAGACAGCACACTAGATAGAATTTGAAGCTTAAAGACCAAGGGTATGGTCTCATCTTCCTGACTTCGTACAACCTCTAATCCCATGTCATTGTGCAACTCTTGACAACAGCATGTCAAAAAAGGTCTTATACACCTCGATCAAATGCCCGGATTGAAGTTCTAAAAGTTCGAGCAGACAACACGTTGCATGCGTGCACGTACTTTGAGACAGCGGGACCCGCGGAACCCGGGGCACCCTGGGTAGCCGCAGGTACACTTGCGGCTCCCCCTCTATAAATAGAGTGCTTGGGGCAGCCATTTTTCAAAGAGAAAAGGCGAGGAAGCCCTGTCCAATTTGCTATGTACACACTATAAACTGAGTACTTTCTCATTTTAAACACTTGTGAGCTTATATATTGCTATATTTTTACCGATGGGAGCCGAGTGTTCATCCCTTTCAAGTCATTGAAGTCTTCTTTGGCAATCCAATGTAAGCCTTCTTACACACTTTAAAGCCTTTCTCTTCATCTTTTCACACACCGTTCTTCACGGTGAGAGTCGTGTTGCATATGTATGCCCAGACTTCGGTCTGCGACTTTTATTTCTTTTTGTATATATATATATATATATATATGGACTAAAATTATCGAGTTATGCCTCGATTGAGCCTGGACTCACGTCCGGAGCATTTATTTGATTTTATATATATATATATAAGTATATAAACTTTGCTCGAACTTTGTTCGATGAGCCTGGATTTTACATCCGGAGCGTTTATTGCTTTTATATATATATAAGTACTTATATATATATATATATATATATATATATGTTGTTGCCATCAAACTCTGTTTTATTGAGACTGGATTTTACATCCAAGTGCGCTTATTTACTTTTATATATATATATATATAGCGATAAATCATTTGAAATGATAAACCGAAGCCTCGGGATCGATATATAGATCATGCTTATCGTTTATATATATATATATATATATATATATATATATATATATATATATATATATTTCTGTCAGTTCGGAGTTTACTTCTCGTGAACTTTTATAGCTTTCTTTACATTTTCGTCTCCGCGTGGAGTTTACTTCACAAGCGGTTGATCATTTTTACCGCTTTTTACATTTCATCCCGCTCGAGTTTACTTTCGTGGTGGTTGATCGTCTTTACTGACTTTATTTACATTTTAATCCCCATGGAGATGTTTCGTGGTGGTGGATGATCATGTCTTATATATATATATATATATATATATATATATATATATATATATATATATATATATATATATATTTACCGCTTTTATATATTTACATTTCGATACCCTATGGAGGTGCTTCGTGGTGGTTAATTATGTCAGATATATATATATATATTTACTGCTTTTTATATATATATAATCACTTATGTACTTTTATATAAATTTGTACATCATGTGAGCCTAGGAATCATGTGATCATAGATTCAGTATACTGAATCTAGATTCGGTTCCCATGATGGACATTTTCAGTTATACACGGCTTGTAAATTATTCGGCATCTCAAAAATAAAAGCAATCCAGCCGAACACATAATAAAATGGAAGTATCAAAGGCCTCAATTACTATTGAGCACAAGGGTCTAAAAAAACTCTTTTTATAAAACATCACTGGTATATATTTTTAAAACTGAATTTTTACACAAATTCAAACCCTTTGTATATAGGTGCAAACGAGGCATAGCACTACTTCCAAATAATTGCACATTGATCCACACACATACACACATTCATATAACAGTTTAATTGAAATGTGGCGATCACCGTGGCAACACAGATGTCGGGGGGTGCCTAACACCTTCCCTCCGCATAATTTAGTCCCCGGACCCTAACAAATCTCGGTTTCACAGACCCGTTAAGAAGTGTCACATCACTGGGTCAATGTGCAAATCTCTTCTCGATTGTGTTGGTACAACCATTTAAAAAACCAACTGGCGACTCTTACAGTCAAATAGTCGACGTATAAATGTCGAACATTTTCATAACATGTTTTTTCAAACAAATCTCACCTAACATGAGAACATCAAAAGACAAGAACAGAAAAGGGACAAATAAAAATCCCGACGTCGATAGGTGGCGACTCTGCTGGAGACTCCAGTAAGAGGACTTAAGCTGCTATTACAAGCTTTTCAAAACTGTTATATGCTTGTGTGTGGATGTTGCATTTACATTTGATGGATGTGTACGAATGCATTTACTTACTGCTTTACACTATATTTGCTTGTGATATTAGTGCTTTGCACATGTCATCATTTTCATAAACGGTGAGACACGTTGTATGTGAATGTATGTTATGTGGTTCCTCCATCAGGAGGCTATCCTGTCGGTGTTTGATTACTGGACTCGTAGGAAAACTAATTCCAACGAGGCTCAGGAAAGGCACCACCCAAATTCGCTCCAATTGAAAGACCGGATTAACTTCCTGTCGAGTAAATTGCGATGATTTGGGAACCTTCATGCCAAAAAGCCGCGAGAGTAGCCTAAGATAGGTTAGCCTCTGATAAAACGAACGCGGAGGAAAGTCTCTTCATGCTTTCTCATTTCAAATTACTCGTAAAGTCAATTACTTGTAATTTCATTCCATATTCATCTCCATGTATGAGAAATATGAAGAAATATGTGTACACACATATTTATAAATATTTACATGTTATCTTGTATTACAAACAGCTAACATCTGTTTTGCAGGATAATACTCCTAAAAAGGATACATCATATAGCATATAAACATTTATACACTCCCTAAAACTAAACTACATCAGTTTTTCGCAGGGAAACAATCGGACCTATTACCCGTTTAAAGTTCAAAAAGGTCACGAGCCTACAACCAATTATGTCTTCATCTGACCAGACTAATCTTAATCCAGTCTCTCGCGAAAAATTCAACGGATTAAGTAAATAAATCACAGATTTGGTTGTTCTGCTTAAATAACTACACCAATCTACTCAGGGTACAAGGATACTCGTACATGTTGAATCCTCTGCACATGGAGTAACCCAAGGTCTGAATAAAGCCATTCTAGTACCTGAGAGTTAGTTGGATACAACCAACAAAATTCATGATACCAACCATCTAAAAGAAGATCTAAACATCGATGATATCAGAAAGAAAGTCCTTTAAATGGAAGAGAACATCCGTTCTATCAAAGGAATTGGAGCACATGGGAGTGTTTCATATGCTGACCTTTGTATATTCCCTGGTGTGCATTATCCAGAGAAGTTCAAGACTCCTAACTTTCAAAAGTATGACGGGTTAGGAGACCCTTACACACATTTAAAGGTATTCATTGGAGAACTCGGATCTTGTGTCGAAGATGAGAAGCTCAGAATGCAGTTATTCTAGAAAGGCCTGACTGGAGAAGCCCGATCGTGGTATACCAAATTAGACAATTCAAAGATCCATAGCTGGGAGGAGCTAGTTCATGCCTTCCTCACTAAATACAGTTTCCAATCTCAAATGGCCCCTGACCGGTACCTAATTACTAAAGTCAGGAAATAAACCAATGAATCTTTTAGAGAGTAAGCTCAAAGGTGGAGGCGCCTTGCTGCTCAAGTTGTTCCCTCTATGAATGAGTCAGAGATGGTGATAACCTTCATAGACATACAAGAAGCTCCTTTCTATGAGAGAGTCTTAGCTGGTATTGGCAAACCATTCTCTAAAATGAATAAACATGGGGAAATGGATGAGATGGGATTGAAGTCAGAAAAGATTCAAGACCTAGCTTCCCTTAAAGCTGTTGCTGAGCACATCCAATCCTGAAATTATGGAAAGAACCCCCGGATGGTCCATAAAAAGAAAGAGGAGGATGTTTCTTTGATACTACAAGGTCAGAAGGGTAGTCAGAATATGCCTATCCAAAGGAGAAATTACTCTCCCTTTCAAGCACAGTCTTCAAACCCTCCATTGCCTAAGGGTGGAGAAGTTAAATGCACTCGAGTGTTCACGCCCTTAGGGGACTCACTAGAGAACATTCTCAATCTTCTGACCACTCAGAAGAAAATTACGCATCTTCTTCCACGAGCAAACCAGAATGGGAGAGGTTTCAATGCTACTCAGAAGTGTGCTTATCATGTCAGGGCTCCGGGACATGATACTCAGGATTACTGGGCCTTGAAACACAAGATCCAGAATTTAATAGACAGCGGTGAGATTGTGGTCACCAAACCCGATCAACCCCATGTGCAAGGCAACCCTCTTCCTCAACACAAAGAAGAGGAGGTTAATATGATTAATTGGAGCAGTGGATAGTTCCAATTTTAATGGTGGATCTTCCCAGACCAGCACGGATAATGCTGATAAGTGAGACTATGCAAAGTTCCAGTTTACAATGTAACAGAAAATGAATGCTCTGCGTGAGCAAGTTAACCAATTGGCAGAACTAGTGGTCCATCAGCACCAGGTCACACGCCAATTATTTAGTCAAGAGCATGCTAGTCTCCTTCCTCTTGTTACCAACACTCCACCGCGTACTCCAGAAAAGGAACACTGGAGGATAAAATTGCCAAAAGTGCAAATACCAAGGCCCATCGGGATTTTGCCAACAAAAGGGAATTTACATACCTAGGCCAACCGATGGAAGAAATACTGCAGATGCTGATACATGAAGGAAGAATCACAGCTCTGCTACCTCCAATCAAATTTCGCTATTTAAACGGTTTAATTTTAATGGAGTATACCAAGATTACCCCAATCTCGCCACACACAAAGATGAAGAATGTTGGGCACTCCGCCACCTTATTCGTAATTTAATTGGCATTGTCCCTGGATGGCGTATAATGATGATGTGGTATTAGAGAGTGGGGACGTTGCTTCCTACAAAGTGGAAGGAAGTCGTAGTACCATATCTTCCGGAGGCGATATATTTACACCCTCACATACAATCCAACCCATTCAGCTCAAAGGTATTGTCAATCCTTTGAAAATGGTTGCGCCAGAGCCAATTATCTTGCCATGCAGACCACAATATCCTGTTGTCAGCCTATGGAAAGTTCTATGGAATTATGGAGGGGCTTAAGGATTCACATCTCATATGATTACTGCAGTGTCGAAGGATAATCCACTATATCTTCCCCAACTGGTGATGAAGCCTACCATCAAGTCAAAGGGGAAGATTCCCATGGAAAAGGTGGAAGAATTTCTCCGTTCTATGGGCCATAATGAAGCCAAGGTGGTTTTAAGCTTAAGAGAAGCTCCACATCAAATTTTTATATTGGACTTGGTTTTCTCGTCTGAAGATCACAGGAAGGTATTACTCAGGGTTCTGGGAGAAGCCCAACTGCCTAAGTCAATAAATGTTGGGAAATTCTAGCATCTAGTGGATCAAATTTTTAACAACAATGTGATATCTTTTACTGATGATGATATACCTCCCTAAGGGACCGGTCATTGCAAGCTGTTGCACATTGCGGTTTTGTCCTCCGGATATATGGTGGGAGTAGTCTTGATAGATGAAGGTTCATCT